>VBSM01003039.1:29667036-29699250 GCA_008086735.1 Cheirogaleus medius
AAAAAAAAAGGAAAGAAATCTGTTGTGTTTGTTTCACTTTTTTTTTTAAATAAAGGAATTTATGACTCTGGATCAGTAAGAAAGTTATATCTAAATTAATGATATCTTAATTAATTAAGTAAGTAAGAAAGTAATAGTGCTAAGGTACTGGAAGTGCCTAGAGATTCCTTTCTAAAACAAAACTGCCAGCCCAGGTAACTCTGCCACTTGGTGTTTGACGGCCGGGACACGCTGACCCACCCAGCGCACTGACGGGGTGGGCAGTGGCTCCCGGCACCGACGACGCTGTCCTCAGGACCCATCCCTGGTCTTTCCCGTGCAGACCCGTAGCTCTGGGTCATGGATTCAGATGCTGCTGAGCGTCTCGTGGTAGCAACGAAGCACGGTCTCTCTGTTTCTTAAGTGGAAGGGGCCTGTTCTCCATTGTCACAGACGGTACAGATGCCCGTGTGCCGGAGCTTGCGCAAGGCCCGGACGGGCCTCAGTGCAGACCTGAGATCGAGACCTAAGTGTGGAAGGTGAAAGCCAAGTGGCTTTGTGACCCCAGAGAAGGTAAGAAGCGCCTGAACTAGTATCATATGCCACCCGTCTCAAAGGCAAAGTTTATTTATGTCCTTATATACTACTTTAAAAATATATATATATCATAGTAGTATATTTATATATTATTTAACTTCAATGTGAACATGTATATATACATTGAAAAATATATATTCATGGAAATTAAAGTTTCTTTAGGGAAAAAAGTACTATAGACTAGAGAAAGCCACACAGGACCTGAGCACCAAGGCGGGAGATGGGACTGAAACAGTAACGCGCAATGCCGCTTCGCCCGTTGGCCGGGCGGGGGATAACACAGAGGCTCAGCGGGGCGAGGGCCCTCTGCCCACGGCTGTGTTCCGGCAAACACTGGTCAGAGCAAACACCAAGCCAGCCCTGTTGAATTGCATGCATTCTATCTCGAATTTTCTCGTGCAAGGAAGCCATGCTTTGGCAATGGCGTCATGGTCGGGCGGGACACCATGACAAGGCATGGAGGACGCGGCACAGGTGGGAAAGCAAACGCACCGAAGCGCTTTAGGAAACGCAGGCACCTCTGTGGAATAGCGGGCTGGAAACAGAGACGGGGAGAGGGCAGCCACGTCTGCTAGGGTTGTGAGGTTCACTATGAAGAGAAGCTGACCTCCAGGCGGTTGTCCCCGCAGGTGGGGGGTGCCCTGGGGCAGGTGCAAAGGTCGGTCGGGCTCCTTGTTCCCTGCTATGGAAGCAGGACAGGTCGAGAGGACCCGTCTCTGCAGCACCTGTGGGGAGAAGCCAGAACGCATCTCAGTCTGAGTTGTTTTGGCGGAGGCGGGCGGGGGGCGAATGACATTGAAAGGCAGGGCTTTCTTCCTGGAGATCAGACTGGGACGTTCGGAATTCCAAAGAAAAGAAGGAAGGTGGTGAAATGACAGTCAACACACTGGGGACTTCAGTGTGATTCCCGAGATACGTGCCTGTGCTCTTGCAGCCTCCGGTGAGCCTATTCATTATGTAATCAATTACGGTCAATGTGGTTTAACGTGGTGACACTATTGCTCCATCGCAAACAGCTGCACGAATCCCTTTTATAAATGCTAGAAATCTAAGAGATCATCTGGGTAAGAGCCTCTCCATCTCAGCATCTCTGAAATCCATCCATCCTTTGCCGATCCCGTATGACGGGCAATCTGGCAGTACGCACGGACTTCCGGGGCGAGCTTCCAAATTCCCACTTCTTCCTCTCACGCTCTTGCTTCCCCACAAGGTTTGACCTCCCTGTCTGATGCTCCCCAAGGCGTGGCATCGCTGCTGATGACTTCGGAAGTGACCCCTGCTGTCCAGGGTCCAGGCCCTCAGAGCTCAGCACAAAACGCCCTTGGCTGCTGGACAGCCGCCACCCTCCCCGCCCCGCCCCACCCCGCCTGTGTGCATGTTTCCTCTCCGGACAGGTGATGTTCTTGCTCGCGACGCCCCGTTTATTTGGGCTTGTGAACCACTTCCTCCCCAAGCCAAATATAAGCTCTTGACAAATGGGTTTCTTATCTCATCAGATGTGCCCCAATTAGAGCACCGAGTAACTGCGGCGTGTCTTCGGCTCTGAGCTCGAAGAATTCGATCCCTCCTAGCACGGGGCCAGCGCGAGATCACGTTGCAGGCGTTCCGGGAGAACCGAGCCGAGTGCCTGGCTATGTCCCTGACTCAGTGTTCTGACGCGCAACACAGGTGCCGCTCGGTGCGAGGAGTGCTTAGCAAGCCGCACTCAGAACTGCTGAGGGATCACAGTCCTGCCTGAGATGGGACAACAGGCCAACGTATCCATTACCGGGAACTGGATCTCATGCCCTTGCATCTCTGAAAGGTCAAAAAGTAAAACGTAGAAGAAATATGCAAATGCAGAGTAGCCCAAGGGGAGGGCAGAGCTCTGCCTGCCGCGTGCACAGGAAATGTGAGTGCAGGGATTGGATGGCACGCCGGTGCTCAGGGCCGGCGCAGTCCCCAGTCTGGTCGCTTTGACCTTGAGAAGGCCGGCTCCCCGCCGCCACTGAGAGCTAGGGCTAAGAACCCAAAATAGCATCAGATGATGCTGGCACCGTGGGCCCAGGTCGACTGACACCCAGGCTGCAGGGGGACCCAGGTCGAGAGGGGACCCCTGCCGTGTGTGGCTTTGTGCATTCCGTTCCCCACTGGCACACCCTTCCTGCACAAACTGTGTCTCCTTGGCCGGTCCCATTCCTGCCCTATCATCCCCCTGCTCTCAGTTACCGTTGCATTTCTCTCTGGTGGGCACTCGCCCTTTGCTTCCTTCCAGCAGAAGTCAGGGTGCAGGGCCTGTGGCCCCGATGTTCTTAGGAGCCGTGGCTGAGTGGGGGCTGGGTGGCGTGGGTTGGAACCCTGACCTCTACACTGGCCTGCTGTGTGGCCCTGGGAGGTCACCTGTCCCCTCTGTGCTCAGCATTGTCTCCATACATGGGCCTAGGTACAGTGCCTCTGTGGGAGGGTCTCTCCGCGGGCGACCTGCTGCAGTTGATAAAGCACTTAGAGTATAGAGACAAGCAAGCAGGAGCCACTGAAGTTACTTGTGAGTGAGGACCGCAGCGTGGGCGTTGCTCCTTCTCCTGTGGCCTCACTGCCAGCGTCACCGATGTGCAGGCGCGGAGGCACCAGGGGACTGCAGAGGCTTGTCAGCCCTGGGCACTGTCCCTCTGCCTGGGCTCCAGACCAGGGGCAGGGTGGGCTCCAGGGAGGCCCCCGGGGCTGCACCGAGTCCTTCGGGAAGGTGGAGGTCAGGATGCTCCAGCCTGGAGACCCCACGGGGCCTTGAACCTGTGGACACTGCAGCCTCCGACTCAGCAAGGGCTGAGCCCAACCTCGCACCCCGGAGCAGCCCTTCCTCCTACAACCACAGCGGCAGTGAGCGCCTGTGGACGGCGCTTGGCCCTGGGGAGCAGGAGGATGGGTCCTTCCTGCAGACGGTCCTGAGGGCAGATCATGCCGTGTCTTGCAGGAAGCGCCTGTGGGATCGATGTGCCGTTGCAGGCAGAAGCAGCCGGCTCAGCCAGGCACCATGGGCTGTCTCTCGTGCTCGCAAATGCTTCACCCCTCGCTCTGCTGTCTGGGAAACTTGGGCTTCAACACGCAGTTGAGAGAGCTGCCCGCACAGCCTTCTGGGGCAGGCGCGAGGCAGGTGCTTGCGCTGGTTCTGTCTTCTTGCAAGTGGCAGAGGTGAGCCGCACACCTCCGAGGATGCTGCACCGCACAGTGATGTGTCCCTGCGGAGACCACAGCCTGCAGGACGGGTGCCGATCCCAGGGAGGGGCGCTGGGCACCGGGGCTAGAACCCCACTGCGTGAGCTTCATGAGCACCCCAGGGCCTGGGCAAGTGGGGCGCAGCGGGGGCTCCCGAAGCTTCCCCAGGACACCGTCTGCAGTGATGAGGGCTGGGCTGGCGGCCTTCAGTGCTCCGGACCCTCAACCCTTTCACTTTCTCCCGTGACGTCTTCATTTATAATTTAGAAAATAGATGCTGCATTAGTTTCCTGTGGCTGTTGTCACAGATCACCGTAAACTGGGAAGCTTAACACAGCGGGGATTTCCTCTTTCACAGTTGGGAGCCCCCGTGTCCAGAGTCAAGGTGGGGGCAGGCCCTGGAGAGGAGCCTTCTTGCGTGTTTCACCTCCTGGTGACGCCGGGTGTCCCTGGGCTTGTGGCTGCGTCACTCCACTCTCTGCCTGCGTCTCCACATGGCCTCATTCCGTGTGCGTGTCCTGCCCCCTGTCTCCTACAGGGACGGCTGTCATGGGATGTAGGCCCGCCCAGACAACCGAGAGGCTTCATGTCACGACCCTTCACTTACCTCTGCAAAGACCCTTGTTACAAACAAGGTCACGCTGGCGGGTTCAGTGAGTCAGGACCTGGACACACCTCTTTGGGGCCACCATTCAGCTCACAAATGCCACTAGAGACATTTAAAAATGAGAGTGGATTTGAGCAAACTTTTGCGTAGGGATTTAAGGGAGACGCAAATAACTCAACCCCCCTGACGCTTGGAAGCGCACTGTCGGTGGTTAGAACCACGAGGAAGAAAAAGGCAGAGTCTTCACAAAGGTTTTCATGATTTATTCGATTTTTGAACAAAACCCCATTGTGTATTTTACCGAGCCTTATTTTTTATTTTTGTGAGTATAGTATAGGCTTAACATAAATCATGGTGAATACCAGTGCAATTTGCTGATTCTGCAGTGCCAATAAGCCTCACGTTCACGGAATTTTGATTGTTTTGGAGCAACGTTTATTTTATGGCTTTAAACAGAAAAGGCCAAGTCCTAGTATCAGACAATGCACAAATACCCACGGCTCTTTGTAAATGGAGAAGAATTCTCTCTCCCTGCATCGTCCTTATCCCTCTGGATGGAATTTGGGCCGCGGGGCTCCAGCGTGTTTGCTGAATGACTGCTTGTGGGGCAAGTGCCCGGGACGCCGAGAGCTGGGGAAGAGAGAGCGCTGGGTGTGTGACGAAAAGGGCTTTGCTTTGGCTTTGGGTGCCTCGGGCAGACAGTCTTCGGTTTACCTTCTGGAAAAGCAGGAAGTTTGGAAAGTTTCAAAGCATAAAAGAGTCAGAATTCGGACAAGGCTTTCCAGGTCTGTGCATGTTACGGGTTGAATCGTGCCTGCCCTTCGAAACTCACACGTTCAGGTCTTAACCGCCGGAACCTCAGAATGTGACCTTATTCAGAAATCGGGTCTTTGCAAATGCAGTTAGCTAACATGAGGCTGTACTGGAGTAGAGTGGGCCCCTAATCCCACACCACTTGTGCCCTTACAAAAACAACACCACTTGAAGAGAAGAGGCACGAATAGGAAACAGGTTCTCCGTCACAGCTGCAGAAGGAACCAAACCTGCCAACACTGTGATTTTGGACTTCTGGCCTCCAGAACTGGGAGACAATAGATTTCTATTGTTCGAGGCACCCAGTCTGTCTTCACTTGTCATGGCAGTGCGAGAAGACTAATACAGGAGACCCCACAGCCAACACTGGATACACTGGCAGGTTGGTAAACAAACGTGCATTATAAAGCCCCTGGCCAGGAAGGGAGGGAAGGGGTGTTTAAGGCAACATGCCCGGAGAAAGACACTCACTTCACTCACAGCTTTGTCTAGTAGCAACAGGGTTCTGTGAGTTCAGCATTCGCCAGCTTTTACCAAACCTCTGGGAGTCAACAAGTCCTTCTACATACATAGCCCGTGACACTGAGACATCACAGACCCACCTCCAGTCCCTCGCAGAACAGCAGCTACCGCGACTCATCCATTATGCAATAGATCACTGGATACTTCCAAAGGTATTAAGCCATTTAAAAACTCCCCGCCCAGCCCCCCAAAGAACCCGCTGGCCCAGATGGTTTCAGTGGAGCATTCTAATAAATATTTAAAGAAGAAAGAGCTCCAACTCTACCAATCTATTCCAGCAAATAGAAGAAAAAGGAACATGGCTTAATTTACTTTATGAAGCTAGTATTGTTTTGATATCAACATTAGACAAAGACAGCTGAAATAACACACACAGACTGATATCCTTTATTCCTGTATGAATATACATGCAAACATTTTTAACAAAATAGTATCAGATAGAATTCTGCAATATATACAAATAATAACACACTATGACCAAGAGGGATTTGTTCCAGGGATGGGATGCTTGTTTAATGTTCGAAACTGAATCGCTATAATCCACAATAGTAATAGGCTAAAGAATAAAAGTAATATAATTATATCAATTGATGAAAAAAATTGACAGCCTTCAATAACCGTTCATAGTTTAAAGAACAGAAAAAGAAAAAAGAAGTACCTCTTAGAAAACTAGGTCTAGGGCAGAACTTCCTGACCTTGATAAGCACACCTGCAGAGCACCTGCGGGTCGTGCGGTAACTAATAGTGAAAACCGAATGCTTTTCTGTTAAGGTCAGGACAGTGTGAGTAGTCCTCTCTCACCACCGCTGCTCAGCAGAGCATGGGAAGTTCTAACCATGCAATAAGGCGAGAAATAAAAAGGAAATAGAAAGCACACAGATCGGGAAAAATATATATATATATTTACAAATGGCGTGATGGTCTACATAGAAAAAGATCCCAAGGTTTCCACCAAGTAACTAGAATTAATTAATGATATCAGCAAAGTGGTAATATACAAGATGAATTTATATAAAATCATTTGTATTTCTGTATGCTGGCAATAAACATGGACATCAAAATTAAGTATGCGATATTATTTGCAGTCTTTCAGAAAGATTACATACTTAAGTATAGAGCTAACAAATCATGCAGGTGAATTTCAGGCTGAAAAACAGGAAAAGCTGATGAAATAAATCGAAGGATATTTATATAAAGTGGGAGATAATTCAACATGGTAATGATGTCAACTCTCCCCAAATCTATATACAGGTTCAAAAATTTTTATAAATGTAGACAAGATTTTTGTAAAATTTATATGAAAGTTCAAGGAACTAGAAGGGTTAAAATGACTCTGAGAAAACACACTGAAGTATGAGGAACCTTTCTACCTTGTTTTAAGATTTACTATAATACATGGCTACGGCAATCTTGGTGGAGGGACAGATACACAGATTTATGAAACAAAATAGAAACTCAGAAATAGCCCCATACAAGTATAGCCAACTGATTTTTGACAAAAAATTAAATGGAGGAAGAACAGCCTTTACAAAAAATGATTCTAAAGTGCTTGGACACCCACAGGGAAAAAATGAACTCAGCCTAGCCCTCATATCTTATACAGACATCAACTCAAGATGTGTCATAGATGTAACTGTTAAACATAAAAGTATAAACCTTTTAGAAGAGAGCACAGGTGAATAACTTCAGGGATGAGGGTTTGATGAAAAGCTCTTAGACATGGCCAGAAACATAATCCATAAAAGGAAAAGATGTTAAATTGTTCGTTACTATTATTGTTGTTATTATTTTCCTCTGAAGTGCAGAGGGAGAAATGACAAGCTTTTCCTGGCAGATCAGACCAGGAGAAAGTATTTGTAGAGCACATATCTGACAAAGCATAGATATAGAGAATACATAAAGAACTGTCGAAACCCAACAGCTAAAAGGCAAATAATCCAGTTTGGAAATAGGCAAATGCATGAAACGACATTCCACCACGAGTGTATATGAACGGCTACACCAAGAGTATGAAACGATGCCCAATCCCTCTCACCACTAGGAAGGTACAAATTAAGACCATGAGGATATATCACTACACACCTATTAGAGCAGCTAAAGTTAAAAGTAGTAACAACACTAAATGCCTTAGGAAAAAAATGTTCTCAACCTAAACCTCACAGCTTACACAAACATTAACTCAAGATGCGTCATAGATTTAAGAGTAAAACATAGGAGAAACAGGATCTTTCGTACATTACTGGTAGGAATGTAAAATGGTACAGCTACTCTGGAAAACAGTTGGGCAATTCACCAAAAAAAATATATATATATATGTATATATATGTATGTGTACACTTCCCACGTGACTCAGCAGTTGCATTCCTGGGCACTCAATGCAGAGAAACGAAAGTTTACATCTACACAAACACCTGTATACAACTGTTCAAAGCAGATTTACTTTAAAAATCTCTAAGCTGCAAACAACCCAAATGCCCCTCAGTAGGCGGACGGTTCATCACACTGTGCCCTCGCGCGCTGGAGCACGGGAATATTCTGGAAGCCTGCTCCAGTCAGAAAACGTGCAAACACTTCAGATACATGCTACTCGGACGGACCCTAGAGGGTGTTATGCTGAGTGAAGAAAAAGAAAACCTCAGAGGGTGACATGTTATGTAATTCCATGCATCATTTCCTATAATATTCTCGAAATGACAAAACCATAGAGGTGGGAAAGCTGAGCGGTTGTCCAGGTTTAGGGAAGTTGGGAATGAGGGGTGAGTTTGAGCATATAGGGGGAGCTGGTGCTATCCTAGTCTTAGATCTTGATTGCGATCGTCACACAAATGTGCACCTGTGTGAGCCGGCACAGCACCACACACACACGTGACACCCGTGCCAGACCCGGGTTCTGGTACCCAGTAAGTGTACAACATGCACTCCTTGAGGGAAGCCAGGGGGAGGACACAGGGACTGTCCGCACTGTCTTCGCAACTCCCCGCAGATCCATAATTATTCCAGAACAAAAAGTTCAGAAGACAAGAAGCAACTGCGAGCCAGAGTAAACAAACAAATGAACAAGAGAAGAACAAAATCAAGCCACATGCACCAAGAGACGTTGCTCAAACGACGTAACACTCAGCCACAGAACGAACCCGCGGCAGGACGGTGTCTGTGTGTGGGCCTGTCTAGTTGTAAAACTTGTGAAATCACATGTATACAGTTTGTTGGCACCGCGTGAGCATAGAAAGTTCCGCAGCGTGTGTGGCAGCCGCCCGCAGCACAGCTGGGGTGGGAGGGGGCGCGAGGGAGCCGGGCCGTGCGGGGAGCGGAACCGGCAGAGCCCTCAGGACGTTCACTGCTTCAGACCCCGCCGAAAAGAGTGGAAAGTGAGAAGATCCGAAAAGCCGGGGGTTGAGGAAAAGCATTGCTTATATTTTCCTCTGTATTTTCTGTGAGCTTAAAATATTTTATGATTTATGAGAGCAAGAGAGCAAGAGACAGAGAGAGAGAGAGAGAGAGAGAGGGGGAGAGACAGAAGCGGGCGGTGGAGGGACCCCGCTCCCAAACCCAGGCTGAAGGCAGCTGCCGCAGCCTCAGAGGCAACAAGCGGAGACGACGCCAGAGTGATTTAACTGCATTTTGCCTTGAATTGAATGATAGATTTAGAGTAATTTCTGCTTCAATCAGAAGAGGCAAGTGTGGAGATTGTGTGGGTTGAGTAAGGAAAGAAAAATCAGAGGGCGCCCCGATCCCAGCAGGCTGCAGCGCCCAGTGACAGGTTCAAGGGGGAGAGAGCGTTTTCCCCGCACCCTGGGCTGAAGGTGATTGTGCCATCAACGGTGAGTACCGAGGGGACAGGCTGGACGGGACGCCCACCTGCATGCCAACCAGGCCCTGCTCCGTGCCCTGCAAGTGTGCAGAGCGTGGTCTCCGTGTCCCTGTTCTCACCGCGTCGTCCTTTCTGTTCTCAGTCTTGGATCTGGATTTGAGGGAGCTCAAACCAAGGCACACCCTGGATGGAAATCCAGGTCCTCCCTTCCCGGAGCACACGGTCCTCCCTGCATCTCCATGGCTGCAAGACGCCGATGGACAGTGTGCTCCCAAAAAACACGGCGTTCCTTAGCATGCTCCTTGTCTCTCTGAATGGATGGCATCTTTGGTTTTTGACCACGGACTATGAGCCCAAGCGGGGTCCCACACGATGCTCTATCTGGCCCTCCTGGTTCTCCAGAGGAGGCGCTGGGACCGGGGAAGTGGGACAATCACACCAGGTGATAAAGCTGGTGCGGCGCAGAGTGGGGGCTGGGACGCCCCTCCTGGTGACCGACCCTTGACCTCTGGGGCTCTGAGCAGCCTGTCCAGGGCGGAGTTCGATGACGAACTTAACGATAGCATAGAACTCATTTCTTAAAGTGAAAATAAGTTTATTTAAAATGAACTCAAAACTGTTTATGGACATAAAAATTTGTGAGAAACCTTACCCAATCCTGCATAAAGCCCTCTGCAACATGGTCTCTCCACTGGATATTAATACAACTGCGTTCTTTGAATGAAAGAAATGCCCAAATTGATTGCAGAGCAGCGAAAGCACCTGAGGAAGCATGTTCCCAGGTGGCCGCGTCAAAAATCACACAGGCTGGTTTGATTTGCTGGGCGGCTTCCAGTTTGGCTGATATTGGATACGTGATGTTTAAGTATTTTGTGTATACCCAGAGGCCCTTTTCTGAATTACAGAGCTTTTGCAAACACTGAAATAAATACACAGAAATGCTCAAAAAAATTAAAGAAAACATTTCCACCTCCCGCAGCTCACCCACAACTCACTGCTGGGCTGCGCTTGACAAGTATGCAAATGCACGTCCAGCTGGAACCGCACGGCACGCTCGCAGGGCGTAGGGTTTCTTATCAAAAGGTGTGCAAAGGATTCTGGGCAGTAGATCAAGCGGTTGGTGCTGACAATCTGACTCTGCTCATTTTAGCTGCTATAAATTAGATGTAAATAAACACGCCCGTGGGAGAGCATGCGGCTTGGTTTTCATGGCAGGGCATCTGAGTCTTCGACAGACACCCCAGGCAGCTGGGGGCAGCGGCCCCTCCTCCTCGCCTGGGCAGGGCCGGAGCAGAGGGGACCGCAGGCCCACCGTGAGGGCAGAGGGCGCCATGGGGCACAGGGCTGGTCTGCAGCGTGAGCCGGGAGCCGGCAGGTCCTCGGCCTTAAGGGTGCGGAACCAGAGCGGCATGCTCGAGATAGTCTCTGGGGACCTGAGCCTGGTTCCAGCTTGCTGGGGAGGGCCAGAGTCAGGGAAGAGACACTATATGACAGCGCGGCAGAAAGGAAGCCACAGTGGCAGAAAGACAGGGAAGACTCACACATAGGCCTGCCAGTACTGTGGCCACTCAGGGTGTGTCCCCAAAGCAGACCGTGAGCCGAGGTTGTGACTACGAGCAGATGTTTCGGGAGTCACCCCAGGAAGCACCTGTGAAAGAATGAGGAAGTGATAAAGGGAAGGACCTCCCGGGATGCCCGAGTGGGCAGGAGAACACTGTGGCCACCAGGACCTCAGTGCCGAGGACGACCTCCGGACCCCAGTGACACGCTCCGAGCTGTGGGCCGAGGAAGGCGGCACCTGCACCCGCCAACTCCCACTCGTCATCGTTCCAGGGTTGCTCCCAGGGCAGGAGTTTCCCCACCCCTCTGCCCACTCCTCACACAGATAGACCAAGCCCTCAGGCCAGAGAGGGGACCCTGCAGTGCAGAGGCCTCAGAGCCTACTCCGGTGGCTCCGAGTGCAGCTCAGCCAACATGGAAGAAGACTTCTCTCTCCCTCTTCATCTTGCTGGGCAGCAGCAGCCGGGGGACACAGAGGGGCACACATTCCTAACGCATGATGCGGGGACAGAAGCCTCCAAAGGCGACGAGTGTTCGGAGCAAAGCAGAAGCCACGAGAGCAGCCTCTGAGAGATCTGGATCCCCAGAGGGCCAACGTTCACCTGGCTTGTGAACCACTGGTGTCTCCTGCCACGAGCACCTGTGACGTCCCCTATGTAGCAGGTGCTCCGAGCGTGTTTGTTCAGTGAAAGAGTGTGTTGATGAGTCAATGAATAAAGGAAGGAATGAAGGCTACACGTCACGCAGTGGAGACACGCAGGAGCCCGGCAAAGGGCTTTTAGCATCCCGCGTGGTCACCGTTCCCGTTCCCTTCAGGACAGTGCACAGGCATTTGCAGCAAGAGTTCCAGCAACTTGCGCAGGACTGTCCCAGGCGGGTGTCATTACAGTGGATCATCAGCCCCCGTAGACCCTGTGACTGAAACCCCACGAGGAGCGCGGGCGGAAACCACAGTGAGAGAGACACGCTGACATCGGCAATGCGTCTGTGCAGCCGGGCGACTCTGGAACGTGGGAACTTACCTTCTCACCTAAAAAATTAGAGGGCGAAGCTTAATAATCTCTGCTGCGTTTTTAAGCCGAAGCATTCCATGGATTTTTCATAGTAGATAAGCATAATTTAAAAACCACATTCCAAAACCTTCGCTCTGTCCACGGCAAAATGCAATTTAATTAGACCATTGTTTTTATTTGCTTATATCTTTGCCATTCTTGATGCTCCTTATTTCTTTCCCTAGATCTCGGCTGCCCCTGGAAACACTTTATTCCGGCCTGAAGAATGTCCCTGAGCATTTCCTGAAATGAGTGTCTTCTGGAAGCTCAGCTTTTACTTACCCGGAAATGTCTCTATTTTACTACAATCCTTGAAAACTATGTTCATTGGTAGCAGAATTCTGGGTTATCAGATTCTTTTGCTTAAGCAGGTTAAAGGAGTCCTTTTGTCTCTTGGCCTATAGGGTTTCTGGTGAAAATTTAGACTTTGTTGGTATCATAATTTTCTCGTACGAATTGCTTCCTCTTCTTGGGCTGCCTTTGAGATTCTTTCATACATCTTCAGTCTTCAGCCATTTGACTACGTGTTTAGGTTTGGTTTACTTTGCTTGGGCTTGGTTAAGCTTCTCGGATCTGTACATCGATATGTTTTCATCAAATTTGGGGAGTCGGGGCCATTATTTTTTCATTGTTGCCCCCTTTGCAAACCTTCGTGGAGGTACCAACTTCATGTGTCGGGGGAGGGGGAGAGAGGCCAGCAAGCCTGTTCTGACAACTCAGGTGAATCTTCCAGCCATCACCTGCGTGGGCAAGGAAGCTCCCTGGCCACAACAGAGAGGGACTGACGCCAAGACAGGGCCCCTCCAGTACCTGCTGTGGGGCAGAGGTTGGCAAGCCCCTCTGGGTGCCGTGGGAGCAAGCTGAGCTGAGTCCGTGGCTGAGTGGGCCTGGAGCCAGGGTGCAGGGAAGCTTTTGTGTCCACTGCTGAGACCACATTGGCCGGCGGAAGAGCTCTGTCCACCGAGGCACAAGTATGTGTGGCTCCGTGAGACCCCTTGTTGGATGCTTTCGGTTGATGGCTCAAGGCCAAATGCGGCTGAGCCAGGCCCCTTGTGGGCAGAGCTGCTTCCGAGTTTGAATCTGGGAGTGTGACTGGCAGGTGCCACCTGTGTGCTGGTCTGCACTTGAGGGATGACCCGCCCCTGGGCCCTGGTCTCCACCTTGGTTTCACAACCTCCCACCTGATTTCAAAGACTCCCACAAAGAGACTTTTGCCTGTGGGTGAGTATAGATTCTTGTTTTGTGGGGGGATGTGAATAGGTGATCTTCTCTTCTGCCATCTTGCTGACTTCACTACCTTAACCTTCCAACTCAAATGTCTTATTAGCTTGAACTTGACTATGTTTAATAGAATGAAAAACACCCTGAAATTGGGTCCACATTTCTGCTATCCTCCTTCAAATTTCTAACACACTCTATGGTCCACAAATGTTTTCATTCCCCTGATGTTCTAGGTAAATGAAATAGTATTTAATCGAGAAAATTAGCAAAGCTATTTTTTAAACTTTCCAGAAATAGAAATCTAAATGCTGACTAATAATTTATGGGCTTAATTTTTTCAGCAGAGTAATGGTCTTATATTTCCTCCCAGCCATGACAGATTAATTTAGATGAGCTCTTCTGCCACAGAACTATAAAACTGGACCGTTTTGAGGGATTGGGCAGCAGGCAGTGCAAGACCATGATCCAGAAATCTCTATAGGGAAATCCTTAGCCAGGGGTTGGAATGGACATATGCCCGGTGAGGCTTATCCTAGAGTGTCTATTATTGGGTTCAGGAAAAAAAATAGAGTTGTTAGAAATTAAGCAGTACTGAGAGCCATTGGTATTCCAGCCCAGCTGGAGCGAAGAGACTTCATTAGCATCCTGGTGCCCAACCGAGACAAAGAAGGGCTGAAACACAGAGAAGTTTCGTAAACACCTTGATGTTCTCACCAATGTATTCCAGCAAAGAAGAAAGCCAAGTCTTAAATGTTCACAATAATCAGTCAATGATAGAACTTTATATGAAAGAAGTATTTATCATTCAACACTCTCCAGAAAAATAAAATGAAATCCAGAAATTTTACAGTGCATCATCTGCAATAAAAAATTATTTGTCATAGAAATAAGTAAGAAAATATGACTTGTAGTCAAAGAAAAAAGGATAAAACAATAGAAACAGACCTTAAGATGGTCTAGATGTTGGATTTAGCAGACACAGATTTTTAAAGCAGATTATATAAATATGTCCAAAGACTTAAAAGGAAACATGATCTTACTGAATGAAGAGTTAGAGAATATCAGAAAAGAAATAGAAACTGTTAAGGAGATGAAAAATCCAGAACTGAAAAGTCAATATTTGAAATAAAAATAGTCACTGAATTAACTTCACAAAAGATTGAAAATGGCAGAAGTCATATACCTCAGATGGAAAAATATAAACTATCCAGATTGAAGAACCAAAATAAAGAAATAATAGAGAGAGCCTCACTGATTTCTCTCTCAACCAAGAACACCTGCAGGTAGCAACTCTGCCTTTCAGAAATTAAGGAAGGATGAAGACTTTTCCAGACAAACAGAAGCCAATGGATTTCATCAGCACCAGACCCAACTTATGAGAACTTCTAAAGGAAGTTCTTCAAGCTGAAAGTGGTGAAAATCAGTAAAAATGAAAATATCTGAAGGCAAAAAAGTCGCCAGTTAAAGTAAGTATAAGTCAAATTTAGAATACTCTAGTATCGGAATTTTGTTGTGTAAACCACTTATGATTTTAGTGTGAATATGAAAAGACAAAATATTAAAATAATGATAGTTACAATAATTTCTTAAAGGATATGCAATATGAAAAGGTGTCATAAAGCATGACATCAAAAATTCAAAATATGTAAGTGGAAGTGAGAGGAGTTAAAACATAGTTTTTTTTAATACAATCAAAAGCAAGTTGTTATCAGTTTACAATAACCTGTTCTATCTATGAAATGGCTTCTTGTAAGCCTCATGGTAACCACAAAGCAAAAATACCTATAATAGACAAACTAAAAATAAAAAGTAAGGAATCAAAATATACTACAAGAGAAAATTCCTTAACCACAAAGAAAGACAATAAGAAAGGAGGAAAGGATCTATACAACTAGAAAACAATTAACAAAATGGCAGTAGTATGTCTTTACCTATCAAGAGTTAACTTAAATGTAAATGGATTAAATTTTCAAATTAAAAGACACAGAGTGGTTGAATGGATTTTTTTTAAAAGACTCAACAAAATGCTACCTACAAAAGGCTCACTCCACCTATAGAAACATACGTAGACTGAAAATGGATGGAAAAAATATTTCATGCAAATGGAAACCTAAAAGTTTCCCATCGAAGAGAGAAGAAGTACCTATAGTTATATCAGATAAAAGAGAATCTAAGTCAAAAGCTGTAAAAAAACCCAAAAAAACAAGAAGGTCGCTATATAATAATAAAGGGATCATTTCAGGGAGAGGCTATAACAATTGTAAACAAACATATATGCGCCCGACATTGAAGCCCCTAAATCTAGAAATCAAATACTACTAGCTCTAACAGGAGAAATGGACTGCAATACAATAAAATCTGGGGACTTTAACACCCCACTTACAGCAATGGACTGATCATCCAAACAGAAAATCAAAAAAAGAAATGTTGTATTTAAACTTGATTCTAGATCAAATGGACCTGATAGACATTTACAGAACATTCTAGCCCACATCTGCAGGATACACATTCTTCTCAACTGCACTAAGAACATTCTCCAATTTAGAGCATATGTCAAATCTTAACAAATTTGGGAAAGTTATATCAAGTATCTTTTCTGACCACAATGATATAAATTAGAAACAAATAACATGAGAAACTTTGGAAACTTCACAAATAAATGAAAATTAAGCAATATGCTTCTGAACAACCAATGAGACATTGAAGGAATTTTTAAACATTAAAAAAAAATTCTTGAGATAAATAAAAATGGAAAGAAAATACAAAATCTATGGGATACAGGAAGAACAATTCTAAGAGGAACGTTTATAGTAATAAACCCAATGTGCTGGGTTCTGATGTTTTTAGAAAAGGACAAGAATTTGAAATCTTTATAGGAAATTTTCCAAATGTTAAATGCTCATTGAACTATTTTTAACCAAAAATGTGAACGAAAGACAGAACGTTTTCAAACCGAGTATCTCACGTGGGCTGCCAGAGTGAGATCTCAACTCCGAGTTTTTTGAAGGAAAGGGATGAGAGGATTGGGTTTTCATCTTCGAGAGGCGAAGATCATTTTGGATATAGCATAGGAATGACACACATGCAGGGTCCCAAATGCATATGGAAAATGGGAGGGCTGAGGTGGGTTTTATTAATCCACCCATGTACTGATGGGCACTTGGGTTGTTTCCACATCTTTGCGATTCTGAATTATGCTGCTATAAACATTTGAGTGCAGGTGTCTTTTGTATAGAATGCCTTTTTTTCCTTGAGATAGATGCCTAGTAGTGGGATTGCTGGGTCAAATGGTCTTTCTATTTTTAGCTCTTTGAGGTATCTCCAAACTACTTTCCACAGGGGTTGTACAACTTGCAGTCCCACCAGCAGTGTAAGAGTCTTCTAATCTCTCCACATCCACGCCAGCATTTGTTATTTTGGAACTTTTTGATAAAGACCATTCTCACTGGAGTTAGGTGATATCTCATTGTGATTTTGATTGGCATTTCCCTGATTAGAGATATTGAGCACTTCTTCATGTTTATTGGCCATTAGTCTGCCTTCTTTAGAAAAGTTTCTGTTCATGTCCTTGGCCCATTTTGTGATGGAGTTGTTTGAAATCAATATTTTAAAATGCCTTCGATCAGCTTTTGAAACTCCCTGGTGACAAAACGTTGATGATGGCATCAATAGTATGAATCTCTATGACCAGTCTTGCTTTAGGAAGCCCCCCGCCTCCTTCAGCTCCGTCCCAGGGCACACACGCCCCCTCCTCATCCCAGGGAAACCTGCTCACCGAAGACCTTAGCGAAACCTTCCCTGTGGGCAAACATGACCAGCACCTGGAGAAAGCCTTAGACCGTGCACACGGGCGTTGGCAGCAGCAATCCAGGCAAGAACGTTCTCAAAGGCAATACCGGGGAAAGCCAGGCGAGACGCTGACTCCCACCTCCTGTCCACTGGGCAGCCTCACCCCACCTCCCCTCTGCTGCCTCCGTCCTCTCCAGAAGGTGGCCATGATCATGGGCACTCCTGCTGCCTCTCGGGTCCTGTGGGGTGCCCTGCTCCCTGTCGCAGCCAGTGTCCCTGGTCTTCAAACCTGCCCTGTCTTGGGAGGACGTGTCCTTCACGCGGGCAGCCCACCCTCTGCTCTGTGTTCCATCTAAGCTCTCTGTCTCCTGTGTTCCCCGTTCCGGAGCAACGCTGGCTCTCCAGGGGACAGGCGTCAGACTCCGGGCACCTTGTTCACACAGACTTGAGCTCCACCCCAGGCGTTTCTCATCCCCTCAGTCTGGGGTGGGCCCCTGGGAATGTGGTGCTGTGGTCTGGGAACCCCACTTAGAGAACTCCTGCTCCAAAAATCAGACCAAATTTGAACGACCAAGTTCAGAGGGCTTTTCAGGACCGCTCTTCCTGGGGTCCCTGCAGTGTCTGATGCTATCGGTCAGGCCCTGAAACCAGCGCCCAGGAAGGATTTCTAGAAACCTTCCTCTGGCCCGATGTCTGGCAGCTCCTCATTCTCAGCCACCCCCAAGCATGAGAACACTCTGGAAAATGCAGTCTCCACCCTTGGAGCTCTCTTATTGCCTCCCCTTGGAGAAAGCAGCTCACTCCTACACTTGGTTGAGTAGGAAATGTCTCCAGTCTTGACTCAAGTCTCTCTCTCTAGTTCCAGCATGAAAATATCGGCAGTTTCCACATGGGAATTCCAGCTCAGGTTTCCCTGCCTGTAGTATATTAACGTCCCCCTTGTTTCTCGGCCGCCCCTTTCCCTGTGCAGCTGCTGCGTGTGCAGAGAGGAGTCTGCACACCGTGTTCACTCGCTCGTCCTTTTCTGGGAGAGGTTCAGACCCCCCCTACCCCCCTGCCATCCCCGTGGCCGCAGAGGCGATTGTGCCAGAGACGGATAGTGCAGTCGAGTGTTTGACAAATCTCCACCTACCTTCCAATAAGGCGCTGCCCCGTTTTCCAATAAAGCTGATGAAACCGGTTAAAAAACGTCAGAGGAATCAAAAGGCCCTCAGGCTACGTGGAATCACATCTCGTGAAATTTCGCATTCAGCATCATCTATATTGGAAATATTAAAAAAATTCATATATAGTGAAATGATAGATACTTATGTCACTATCTTAAAAAGTTATGCTGACGGAGCTGTCCCTGGCTCCTCACTGAAGAGGCGCTTCCCTGAATATATGAAGCTGCCTTATTGACCTGCAGCCGGGCGGGGTGATGGATTTGCCCTGAGCCATCTGCGCCCCTCTCTGATCAGTGGCTGCGGCTTGCGTGGAGGGGAATCAGGGGCCCCAGGACTGGGGCCAAGCCCCAGGGTGACAGCTGGTGTTGAGAGCGCCGAGAACCTCTGTCGTGAAGACACACGCCTGGGTGTCTGGGCATCTGGGCAGCGAGCGTGGGAGCCGGGTCACCACCCCAGTCCAGTGCTCTCTGCGAGACGCCACTTTGTGTCCCTACACCCTGCACAGTCCCCAACCGGTCAGCATGCCTCTCACCACCGCAGGTGGGGGATGGTTTGCATGGGGCTTTGAGCCCTTCTGCAAAGCCCTTGAAGACTGGTTCTTCCTCAGTGCCACCAGGAACAAAGAACCCTCTCTGCTTGCCCAGGGAGCCCACCTCCTCCCCGCAGGGCTTGGCCCCTCTGCCCCACCCAGCTGTGCGTGCACAGTGGGGCGCACACTCTGCAGGGGCCGGGCTGTGAGCCCCCGTGTGCCGGGCGGAGGGAGGAAGGTGTGGGGAGGATGGCTCTACCCGGTGGTGGGAGTGAGCACAAGGCCGAGCTCCCTGCTTTGCGTTGACGCCCCCAAACCACCGCACGGGCTGTCGTGCACACTGCAGCCCGACCAAAGGGCTGGCCAGAGGGTCGTCCCCACAAGGCGGCTGCTTCCAGCTGCTTCCATCCCCTCCGCCCTGCTGAGTTCCTGGAGGGCTCCCGCCAGCCTCCCCGGCACAGGCCCCTCTCCACCTGCGGGCCAGCTGTGGGGTCCTCTCCTGGGCTCACTCCCTGCCCAGTGGCACCTGTGCTCCCCGGACTGAGGGTTCTTCTCTTCCAGAGCCAGCAGGTCCCAGAAGACCACTCGCCTTGTGCTCTCTGGGTGTGGCTGCTGGCTCGGCCAAGGCCCCTCATCAACTTTTCATGGGAGCTCGCTCCCTCTGACTCTCGATACCCGTGTTCGCTCATGTGTTTGCTCATTCTCTGCCCCCAACTAGGACGCAGGCGCCAGGAAGGCAGGGGCTCCCCCAGCTCCTCAGGGCAGCGTTCCTGGCTGTCACCTGGAGGCTGTCACCTGGGTGGGTCTCCAATTAACCCACCTAAATAGCTGCTTTCCTCTCATTCTTCAGATCTCTGCTTAAATGTCACCTCCTCTAAGAAGCCCTCCCTGACCACTTCTCTCTCTAACTGTGGAAGCTTTGTGCCGACCGTTTATGGTCTGTGTCGTCCGCTAGCTTACAGGCTCAGCGCGGGCAGGAGCCAAGTCCACAAACAATCTTCAGATACTTATCTCCCTCTGTCCATGGGACGCTAAGCACAGTCTCAGCTCAGCGTGGCCCTGACGCATGTTTGGTGACGGATGAAGGGAATGAAGACAGGGCATTTTCCATTTCAGCTACCACGTTTGTGGTGATTTGTTGCGGAAGCCACAGATAATCTCCAAATATGTACCACTTCAGACTGACTTCTTTTCGTTCGTTTGTTTTTTATTTCAAAATATGAAGGGGGTACAAATGTTGTTGGTTACACGGATTGTTTTTGTAAAGCTTGAGTCACGACTGACTGTGAGCACGCCAAGCACCCGGTGTTCCTCGTACCCGTTCCACAGGTTTTCACCCATCCCCTCCCCCATGTGTTGGATTTCCATTGAGTTTTTCTTCCCTCAGTGCACATGAGTGCTGACTGGTTAGTTCCAATTTAATAGCAAGTGTATGTTGTGTTTATTTTCCATTCTTGAGATGCTTCGCTTAGGAGAATGGTCTCCAGTTCCATCAAAATTGTTGCAAAAGGCATTAATTCCTCCCTTTTTATGGCTGAGTAGAACTCCATGGTATACATATACCACATTTAATTAATCCACTCATGAACTGATGGGCACTTGAGTTTATTCCACATCTTTGTAATTATGAGTTGTGCTGCAATAAACATTTGAGTGCAGGTGTCTTTTTGATAAAAATGACTTCATTTTCGGTAGATGATCAGTAGTGGGATGGCTGTATCAAATAGTAGGTCTGCTTTTTGTGATTTGAGCTCTCTCCATCCAACTTTCCATAGAGGTTGAACTAGTTTGCAGTCCCACCAACAGTGGATAAGTGTTCCTTTCACTCTGTATCCATGTCAGCATCTATTGGTTTTGGACTTTTTGATAAAAGCCATTCTGACTGGGGTAAGGTGATATCTCATTGTGGTTTCAACTGGCATTTCTCTGACGATTAGTGAGGTTGAGAATTTTTTCAAATGTTTATTGGCCATTTGTCTATCTTCTTTTGAAAAGCTCCTGTTCATGGCTTTTTCCCACTTTTTAATGGGCTTATTTGTTTTGTTGTGTTGCTGATTTGCTTGAGTTCTTTGTAGATTTTGGATATTAGCCCTTTATGGGATGTATAGCTTGAAAATCTTTTCTCCCTTTCTGTAGGTTGTCTATCTGCTCTATTGATTATTTCCTTAGCTGTGCAGAAGCTTTTTAGTTTAATCAAGTCCCATTCATTTACTTTTGTTGTTGCTGTGATTGCCACTGAGGTCTTAGTCATAAGTTCTTTGCCTTCCTAGACTGATATCTAGAAGAGTTTTTCCTACATTTTCCTCTGGAATTCTTAGGGTTTCATGCCTTGCTTTTAAGTCATTTATCCATGTTGAATTTATTTTTGTGAGTGGTGAGAGATAGGGGTCCTGTTTCATTTTTCTACATGTGGCTATCCAATTTTCCCAACACCATTTATTGAATAGGGCTTTTTTTCCTAGTGTATGTTGTTGTCTGCTTTGTCAAAGATCAGTTGGCTGTAGGTAGGTGGTTTTATATCTGGGTTCTCTGTTCTGATTTATAAGTCTATGTCTCTGTTTTTGTGCCAGTGCCATGCTGTTTTGGTTACTGTAGCCTTGTAGTATAGTTTGAACTCTGGTAATGTGACACCTCCAGCTTTGCTCTTTTTGCTCAGGGTTGCTTTGGCTACTCAGACTCTTTTCTGGTTCAGTACAAAGCATAGAGTTATTTTTTCTAGATATATGAAATACATTGTGGGTATTTTGGTGGGGATTTCATGGAATCTGTAAATCCCTTTGGGTGGTATGGATATTTTAACAATGTTGATTCTACCAATCCATGAGCATAATATATGTTTCCCATTGGTTTGTGTTCTCTGTGATTATTTCCTCTGTGTTTCATAGTTCTCCTTGTAGAGATCTTTCATATTGCTTCAGTATATTCCTAGGTATTGTATTTTCTTTGTAGCTATCGTGAACGGTATTGAGTCTTTAATTTGAATCTCAGCTTGACTGGTATTGATTAGTATATAGAAATGCTACTGATATGTGTGCATTGATTTTTTTAATTTATTTTTTTCAGCATATTATGTGGTTACAAATGCTAAGGTTATGTATATTGCCCTTCCCCCCTATCCCCCCTAGAGTCAGAACTTCAAGCATGTCCATCCCCCAGTTGGTGCACATCACACTCATTATATATGTATATACCCAAATTGACTGAATGTATTTATCAGTTCTAGGAGTCTCTTGGTGGAATTTTGGGGGTTTTCTAAATACAAGATCATATCGTCACCAAAAAGTGATAGTTTGACCTCCTCTTTCCCGATTTGGATACCCTTTATCTCTTCCTCTTGCCTGATTGCTCTGGATAGGACTTCCAGCACTATGGTGAATAGAAGTGATGATAATGGGCACCCTTGTCTTCTTCTAGTTCTTAGAGGGAATGTTTTCAACTTTTGCCCATTCATCATGATGTTGGATGTGATTTTGTCATATATGGCTTTTATAGTTTTGAAATATGTTTCTTTTATGCCTAGTTCATTGAGGGTTTTTTATCATGAAAGGGTGATGTATTTCGTCAAATGCTTTTTCTGCATCTATTGAGAGAATCATATGATCTTTGTTTTTACTTCTGTTTATGTAGTGTATCACATTTATTAATTTATGTATGTTGAACCATCCTTGCATGCCTGAGATGAAGCCCCCTTGGTCATGATGGATTAATTTTTTTTGATGTGCTGTTGAATTTGGCTTGCTAGGATTTTATTGAAGATTTTTGCACTTATATTCATAAGGGATATTGATCTGGAGTTTTTTTGTTTGTTGTTGTTATATCCTTTCCTGGCTTTTGTATCAAGGTGATACTGGGTTCATAGAATGATTTGAGGAGAATTCTTTCCTTCTCAATATAATGGAATATTTTTTGTAGTATGGGTACCAGCTCTTCTTTATAGGTCTAGTAGAATTCAGCTGTGAATCTATCTGGTCCAAGGCCTTTTTTCCTGGGAGGGTTTCTATTACTGCGTTGATCTCGCTGCTCATTAGTGGTCTGTTCAGGAGTTCTGTTTCTTCCTGACTGAGTCTTGGGAGATTGCATGTTTCCATGAATTTGTCTTTTCTCCATGTTTTCTAGCTTATGTGTGTAGATATTTTCATAGTACTCATGGACGATGTTTTGTAATTCTGTGGTATTAATTTTAAAAACTCCTTTTCTATTTTTTAATTTTTTTTATTTCAGGATATCATGGGGGTACAAACATTTTGGTTATAAGTAATTACTTTGCTATGTAGAACTTAAAAAAAATCAACAAGAAAAAATAAAACAACACCATCAGTAAATGAGCAAAGGACATGAACAGAAACTTTTCAAAAGGAGATAGAATAAAGTCCAGCAAACATATAAAAAAAAAATGCTCAACATCTCTAATTATTAGGGAAATGTATATCAAAACAACAGACATACATAGTGAGATATAGCAAATGCTCTGAAAGATTCTTTTAATTTTCTCAAAGTTGTAAATAATTCCTGGGGCAACTATTAACAAATTTACATTTAATTAAATGAAACAAATTATTACTTATATTAAGTTATTAATGTACTAAATAATAATGTACTACATGTAATATATTCCTTCATTATATTAATATTATACATTTTGGGCATTCCTAATCCAAAAATCAGAAATCTGAAATGTTCTAAAATCCAAAACCTTTTGAGTATCAACATGAAGTGGAAAATTTCACAACTTACCTCAGGTCCCACAAAATTATTAAAATAATGTATAAAATGACCTTCAGGCTATGTTTATAAGGTGCATACGAAACATAAATGAATTTTGTGTTTCCACTTCCCATCCCATGCCCAAGATGTCTCATGACGTATAATGCAAATATTCCAAAATGTAAAAAAATCTGATATCTGAAACACTCTGGTCCCAAGCATTTCAGATAAGGAATATTCAATCTGTATAATTACATTTAATAAACCTGTTAAATTAGGTTATTGGTTATATTAAATTATTAAGTCCCTATAGATCTTTATACCTGATCTGTGTGTGTATAAGATATTATGCTAGACAGTATAGGGTCAGTATGTAGACACATCGTATAGATAGACACCTGTATCTGTGTGTCACATCCATGTGCATGTGTGTGTATATATATATATGTGTGTGTGTGTGTGTGTGTATGTATAGAGAGAGAGCAAGAGAGAGATTAGAATGCAGAGAGACATGAAAGCAGCTCGGATGTCCATGATACAGTCCATGCCTTGGGAGTGTGGATTGTAATAGAACAGTGAGGTAGAAGTGAAATAGCCAGCACCGGGAAGAATGGGGCCCTGGGAAAACGGGGTGCAGGCACTGTGGGAGGCCGTCTGTCTGCCGGAAGTCACACAGGGCTGCACCTCCCTGGCTGGCCATACCCCGAGAAGCCACGATGGGTGAGGAAGGTGTTTTCAGGTGGAAGAAACACCGTACAGATAGGCATAAATGTGACAAAACCCCATTGACTTTGAGCAAGGGAGCAGAGGAGCTGACTTATTCCAAGAAAGTATTACTGGTTTTGAAACACGCCTTAGGTATCGCGGGAGGATCGGCCCAGTAGAGCTAAATACACAAAGTAAACCTTTACACCTGGCTGTCTGTCATATAAAGGCAAGGCTTGGATATTTAGAGTTGACCTGCACTTACAAATGTATACTGCTGCAAATAGGAAGGTTGTCAGTTTTTCTAGACTTTTCTAACTTTTGAAAAGTCCTACTCTGTCTTTGGTGCCCACGCTGGCGTGCGCGGCTGTCCACTGTTGAAGCTGAGTGGAGCTATGTCCTTCACCTCACCGAACGCATCATTCAAGCCACGCGATCATCTGATGGGTGCGGCTTGGCGGTCAGATAATCTCCTCTCCAGCGCGGGCGGCAGCAGCGTCCCAAATGCCCACCGTGCTGTTCTGAGGACCCACACGTGGGCCACTGAAGGCCACTGAAACACGTCTTCTCAAAGCCCGGGTAGTTTTCTCCTATGAACTAAGCATAAATTCTGTGGGAGATGACAGATTACTTCATATACCATGCAAGGAAGCCCAGACAATAGCTTTAGCCATGACTGATTGCCTCGCTGTAACCCACTTTGTGTTAAATGCATTCTTGCTGTTCAATTCCACCACTGTAATTTTGTTCCCCTGCACTCCCCGGCCCTCTGCGGACTAACCAGGTTCCTTCGGTAATGATTTCTTTTCTATTGTATTGTTTTCTGCATAATCAAGTTGGTAGGTGGGGGTTCGGGTGACACGGCCATCTGTCAAGTCCATTTGTTCTGAAAATGCAAGAAATAATGGCCCCTACAACTTGGGGCCATCCGTTATAAAAGGAGAATATCAGCTTTTACCCCGGCCATCTTCTCATCTCTCCACATCATTTCTCCCCTTTCAATAAGATGCACGTACGCTTCCTCCTACGTGATGGGTTGTTTGCGCATTTTGGTTCTTTTTGGGGGGGCTAAAACATATTTTTTTCCTACCACTTGTCCAGCCTGTATTGCAATTTATGCAGGCGACCCAATTAAGGAGACGCGGCTACCATCAGAGTAATGCGCCTGTCTGGAGACGAAAGACGCTGCCAGCGCCCGGCCACCCGGGAGCTCACCCCCATCGCGCTCTCTGGCGGCCAGCGCCGCGGCTTGGAGTTTGCACAACGCACAGACTTAGGGAGGGGGTTGCCGCCAAGGAGAGAGTCATTGCTCCAAAATAAAAAGCTGGTAAACTCTTAACTTTATCAAACTGACGGAAGTCACACGACGACGCCACACCGGACTGAAAGCCATGAGCAACGTGAACATGAAGGGTGCTTTTTGGGATGGCAGTGTCTTTTCTGTTTAAAAGAGGACAATGACTTAGGGAAAATATCTGTAAGCTTCTTTTCTAAGAAAGGAGGATGTGGATAAGACCACAAGCTAATAATATGTCTCTAAGACAATTAATCGTTCTGAATTAGCATATCATGCTCACAGGTTACTGTCAATAACGCGGACACATTCGACGTGTTTTATAGTGTTTTCGCTGCCTTGTGAGCTGCCTTGGGAGGTAAGCAGAGCTCATTAGTGCTTGGAAGCTCTTTCAAAGCTGCTCTTGAATTTATGTATAAAGTCAGTCCCCCTACCCCAGAGACGGACAAACGTGGTCCCTCCCTCAGTGTCGGGAGGAACTACAGTGACCCTCTCAGGTGCTCAGAGGACTCTGGCCAATGCTTCTCCCGTGCGACAATGCAGAGCCTGGTGTGCGGCATGGGAGGGCCGTGCCGGGGAGCCACCCTGCAGGTGCACCCCGGGAGAACTCAGCTCTGTGGACGGCGTGTATTAATATACACGGAGAGGGGGACCGAGAGAGGGATTTGCCAGGAGACATTGGCTCAGGTGATCGTGGAGGCTGCGAGGCCCCGGTCGGAGGCTGGCGAGCTGGAGCCCCAGAGAGCTGACGGCGTAAGTTCCAGTGCGAGTCCTCATCTGCAGGCAGGAGAAGATCGATGTCTTCTTTCTTACCCAGATTTTTATTCTGCTCAGCCTTCAAAGGATTGGGTGGTGTCCGTCCACATCACGAGGCAACCACTGTCTCGGTCTGTGGATGCAAATGTTAACCTCATCCAGAAACACCCGCTCGGGATCACTGTTTGCTAGAGTGTCTGGGCATCACACCGCCCTGCCAAGGAGACATGAAATGCACTATTGCAGATGGCATTGCCCTGGTGTAGCTCTGGACGGAATCCCAGCGAGACCCCTTCTTTACTGGTAGAATAAATGTTTGGGGGACTCCAAGTGACACAAGCAGATCATTTTGGAGCCTGTCTCATCTGAATAATTGCTACTGAGGCTGAGAAGGCAGCCGAGGTGGGGAAAGGCTGTGTGCTCCTCAGGAGGGGCCCAGAGGTGCAGGTCCCTGTCCAGGGAGGAGGGCAGAGGCCCCGGGATGCAGGTCCCTGTCCAGGGAGGAGGGTGGAGTCCCCAGGGTGCAGGTCCCTGTCCAGGGAGGAGGGTGGAGTCCCCAGGGTGCAGGTCCCTGTCCAGGGAGGAGGGTGGACCTGAGGGACAAAGCCCAGCCTCCTCTGGGCTTCAAGATGGGCCCCTCGGGGAGCCAGCTCTCCTGCTTTTCTGCTCAGAGAAGGCACCTGGCAAAGGTGTGTGTGCCTACAGTCTGGTGACAAGCCGATCTTGCTTTAAAATACATTCTCGTTAAAACCCAACCTTAAGCCAGAAACAGAATTTCTCAGGAGACATTTTTGGCTAATATTTAGTTCTTAGAAGGAACATGAAATGGTTCATGAAATGGATTTTGTGAAGTGTTTTCTACACACTCGAAGTAGTAATTGCTGGATTTAATAGTCCTAATCCTATAACAATTGAGTTACTAATTTTAATTTTTTCCCAAAATTAAATATCACTCACAGAGACTGGCTATTTTTAGCAATGCCTTTGGGAAGAATAGGAGGAAAACACCTAAGAGGGTTGAAGACGCTCCTAAGTGACAGACTCAGGGAAGGAACTTCACATCTGGGATGACATACGCCGTGCGCCTCACACGCTGGCTCACCCCGCACATGCCAGCTCACACCGCACACATTAGCTCACACTGCACACATCGGCTCACACTGCACACGTCGGCTCACACTGCACATGACAGCTCACACCACACATATTAGCACACACTGCACACATTAGCTAACATTGCACACACTAGTTCACACTGCACATGTTGGCTCACGCTGCACACTCTGGCTCACACTGCACACGTTGGCTCACGCTGCACACATTAGCTCACACTACACACTCCGGCTTACACTGCACATACTAGCTCACACTGCACACGCCTGCTCACACTGCACACGCTAGCTCACACTGCACACGTTAGCTCACAGTGCACGTGCTGGCTCACACTGCACACGCCTGCTCATACTGCACCAGGCTGGGCTGTGACGTGGTGGTGAACACCTGCTCCGTTCATTTATAGCCAGGCTCTTTCTGACTTTGTATTGCCCCTGATTTATGCAATGATAAACACTTTCCCAGGAACTGATTTTACAGAAGAGCAGATCTTAGCAGTTTTAGCTCTGTCGAGACGAGGTTGACTTTACGCACACACCAGAGCCTGAGCGTGTCCCGTGCCGTAGCGCGGGGAGCGGAAGGGAGATGGAGCCACGACAACCGTTTAAGGCCACAGCTACGTCTCGGGCGGATGCTGCGAGCCACCTCCTTGTGGACGGAGGAGCCTTGGAGGGCTGTGTGGCCACACGGGATATTCCTCTGCCTGCTCGTGGCTCCGCGAAGCCTCTCACCGAGTCCCAAGGTGTCCCTTTCCTCTAGGAAGTTCCCTCGTCAGTGGTGAAACACCGACGTGCCACAAGGACAAAGAAGGGAAACCTGTCTTTTGCCTGAAGGCGTGCCGCAGTGGACACTGTGCAAAGGGAAGCGTAATCCCCAAACTCTGTGTAGACAAAACTCTTTGGGGGAGAGAACCTGGTCGGCACCCACGAAGAGGTGACTTTGGAGATTCCTGAAACCGTCGCTCTGAGGCCTGAGAGAATGTGTCCGCTCTGCATGTCGGCAGACGGGCGCCGTGGCTGGGCCCCCTGTCTCGACGCCGCTGTGTGCTCCTGCCTCTGGGTCCCTGTGAGCGACAGGCGAGGACGAGCACACGTGTGTGAACAGCAGGTGTGCATGGCTGGGCTCACGCCGCGTCATCACTGGGGACACGGTCAGCTGGGACACGACAGACCGGGGAAAGCGGGGTAACTACACCCCCTCACCCAGACCTGGCCACTCCTTGGCCGGCTCCCCTCCCTCCCCGGGCTTCCCCTTCTCCTCCCCGGAACCTTCTCTGGGGCTCCTGGGCCCTTGTGGAGAGACGCTGTTCAAACTCCGTGTGTCAGTTAGTCACCTGACACCACTTTGCTGCCAACTCCAAGCGGATATTTCTCCAACTTTCTTTCAACTTGAGTTTCTCCTGCTCCCAGAAGTCTGCAACTCTCCTTTCGCCCCCGCCTTGTCTTACGCTTTCCCGGGAGACTCCGCGTTGCTTGTGGAGGAGACTGGGGTCTGCCCCATGTCTGTCCCCAGGGCGTCTCCATCCACACCTCTGGGTTTCTGCAGCCCGCACGGCCAGCTCAGGGCCACTGGGACACAGCACACGTCACCCGCCCTCTGCGAGGGGTCCCCAGGCCTTGAAGAGACACCTGTGTCCTCAATGCCTTAATGCGCGGCGCCTCCGGAAGTCCCTGAACACACAGGTGCGAGTCTCTGCACAGGAGACGCGGCTCATGTGTTGTTACCGACAGCTGCCCAGAGCCCCCGGCCAGCCCGTGCGCCCACCCTCGTCTGCGGGAGCACCAGCCCACCCGGCCACCCTCGCCCCCCTCCTCCATGACTTCCAGCCATTCTCTCCTTCCCTGTAGCTTAGGGCAGACATTCACATGCTGCGGACAGGACTTTTCGTCCTATAATGTACAAATAATTGAGAGGAGGACAGAGCTTCGTGGGTGATTTTGTCTGCATTCCCCGTGTGCCTGTGTGCTCTGCCTCCCCGCCCTTGGGAGACACCGTCCTCTCCAGGGGACACTGAAAAGACAACGATAGATGTGTGTCCCCCCCATGCAGCAACATACAAGTACACGTGTGCACTTGACATACAGCTGCTTGCAGTCAGCTGCCCCATAAAATATGCCCCGGCAGGACCCTGTAACTGTGACCTCGTTTGGAAAAAGCGTCTTGGTGGACACACTTAAATTAAAGATCTTGAGCTTACGTAGTCCAAAAGGGGTGGGCCCAGATCCCTGTGTCCGGGCTCTTCCAAGCTGACCTTTGAAGGGCAAAGTGCAGGAGACTCCGAGCGGACAGGAGCTGACGTGGCCAGCAGGTGCTGGGAGGGTGGGCACCCTAGGGAAGGGTGGGTGAGGGTCTCTGTTACCTTCCTCTCGTCGAAAGGGAGATCTGGGGCAGGAAGCACGGGGAAGAAGGTTGTGGGAGGATCGAGCCAGAGGTGGGAGTGACACTGCCCCGGCCAAGAGCGTCCAGAGCCACACAGCGGCCTGGGAAGGAGGATTCCCCTTGGGAGCTTGGCCGGGAGTGCGGCCCTGCTGGCTCCTGGATTTCCAGCCTAGGGCTGCAAAAATGCAAGAGCATCAATTCCGCTGTTTCAAGCCACCACTGGCTCACGGTGATCTGCTGCAGTATCTCCATAAGCCAACTCGCTGCGGTTGTGCCATCAACTGGAACTTAGTGGCTCACTCTTACACTAATGTTTTCCATCCTAAATGTGGGAACTCTGCAAAGATTAAAATCTTGCATATTAAAAACAGCTCGCATTCCTACTGGTAATATCACAGTTTGCCGACAGCCCTGCCTTGCAGCCTGACTGGGCAGAGCAGGTTCCTGGACAATGACCGAATGTCCTGCCCTCATGGGAGCCCCGGCCGCCGCACCCTGTCCTTTCCAAAGCAGCTTGCCGGGCTCACCAGGGGACCACAGCGTCCTCGTCGGGCACAAGTCCTCGCTCACGCCGTGCCACTCCCCGGGAGCAGACAGCCCACACTCACACGCACACCCTCACTGCCCGCACCCCGCTGAACACCCCGCCTGCACTGTCGTGTGTCCTTGCCGTGTCCGTGAGCCTGCAGCACAAAGACCTGCACGCTAGAAGCCAGGAACTCTCTAGAAGCATGGAAGTGTGCCAAACAAGACAAGCCAGCTCTGGAGACAGACGTCCACCACCTGGCACCGCCCACAGATGGCACCTTCAGTGAGGCCATCGCCAGGCAGCATCCCCGGGTCCTGAGTCCCGGCCGGCGCAGGCCTGGCCGCCTCCCACAGCAGAAACCCAGGGCTGCCCCTGCTCGGCGTCGGGCTTTGCAGGCGGAGGAAACAACCGTCATTAAACGCCCGTTTCCGCCCGCGGAGCCATCGTCTGCTCACGCCTCTCGGCCGACACCGGTCCCGATGGCCAGCTCCACACAGAGACTTTGTCTGACACATTAACAGGCCGTCTCCCCCGTGTGCAAGTGGCGCGGCTGGCTGCTTTTCACACATGGGCCTCGCGCTGGGACGAGGAGCCTGCGGGGAGGAGAACGGCGAAGGTGCGAAAGTAAAAGTCGCCGCAAAGATTTTCCACGCCCCAGGGGCTCCAGGTTACACTTTGGATGGGAAGAAAAATAACTGAGACAGAGAATTTTCCTTCCGCAGCCAGACACTGACTTCCAGTGACCCGCTCATGACGGGGGGAAGGACGGCCAGACAGGTTGGTGCAGGTGACTTTCAGACAGAGTCGACTTTACTGATGACCTGAAAGCCACACTCTTGACCTTGAACTTTGTGTGGTGAGATTTCAGGGACCCTCATGTCACCATCTTCCCTCTACCTGGGTCCCAGGCGAAACCGGGTGAAGACCTGATGCATTCGCACCCAGCGCCGAGGCTGGAAAGCACAGAGCCCGGGAGGGGCCGGCCGGACAAGAGGACGCAGGAACACAGACGTTCCCATCAGAAGCCCTCGGGAGGGATGGAGGAGACAACGTTCAGAATCAGAGAGAAATAGACAGGGCCTGCGGAGCTGGGGAGCATCGTGCAGAGGGGCGTCCTGCCTCCGGTCTCTGGAGTTCTCTAGATGGAAATCATGCTGCTTGTAATCCGCCCATTTTGAAATGCACAGTTTCTCCTATGGAATTGCTGACCATCCTAGGAGCTACTCCTTCGGGAGACGACAAAACAGCCTCTGAGCTCGCTGCTGAAACCGGATGGCTCAGGAGGCCGCCAGCGCGGGGGCTAATTCGTCCTTTTATTTAATAAGCCAGGGTTTCCTTTGCTTATTGTTTTTATTTTTTACGTGCAAGGCCTTTCTTCTCTCTTAGTTTGTCATTAAGAAGATTATCAGTCAAACCCAAAGTGAAACCACCGCCCACGGTGGCGGGGAATGTCCAGGACCCGGGCGGTCAGGAGCACCAGGCCAGCACCGGGCCGCGGGACCCATCGATCCCACTTGGTTATATCGCATCACATCAGCAACTTCAGGGCTCCCGGTAGGTGCACTCTGAGCATAATGTGGCCATTTATAAACCCAGGCACTTTCCATTGTTTTTCTCACACTCTTTTTAAAAGGCTCGGCCTCGTGGGGCCTCTCCCACGAACTGAGCGACAGTTTCCCGGGAAAAGAAGGTGGTCATCTGTTTATTGAATCAGCAGCGTTTTCAGCAGTTTAGGGCAGTCGAAACTCCACGCTATATTTACACAGTGTCTTCCTCAGACTGTTTTGCTAATAGCTAATTAATTCATCAGACATCGCTAGAAGGATAAGGAGGAAAGGATGCCGTGAGGGTTGTGGGGGCCATGGTGGCCGTCCACAGCTCATGGGGAGACATGGT
>VBSM01003039.1:29703350-29730755 GCA_008086735.1 Cheirogaleus medius
GCTCGGGGGTGACCGGCAGGCAGCTGGCGGTCTTGGGGCCAGGCTAAGAATGGCCAATCAGGAGCGTGGGGTGGACAGGAGAGAAACAGCCTGGTCACGGAGGAGCCAAGGGAGAAGGCAGCAACCCCAGCGGGCGTGGACGCAGGCAACGCTCAGAGCCAGCGGCGGACACGGCTGTGGGGCAGGGTCTCGACTGAGGCAGGAGCATCTGACCAGGGCTGGTTTGCACTGAGCCATGGACCTGCACCTTGGCACCAGGTGTGACAGAGGGCAGAGGGCCCAGGCCACGTGGCTGCCTCCCCAGGATCTGCCCCCGGCTGCCCAGGCTGTGGAGGGAGCTTCCACACACACCCTGCCGCCACTCCACCTCCCGCCTCTCCTCTTCCTGTGGGGTTTGGAAGGGATTGGGCACAGGGCACCCTCTTGGCCTGCTCGGGGCCATCACAGACTGGACAAGAGACAGGGCCACAGAACTTGCCTCTCACCTTGCACTCTGGGGGTGCTCAGGTCCTTACGCCAGCCTCCTGACAGGTGCCCCCCAGGCCTGGCAGTGCTTCCCAGATTTGGGACTTGGCCCCCTTCCAGCATTGGGCTCCAAGTGACTCCAAGTCTAGTGCAAGGACGAGGAAGCCCTCACACCCAGTCTGGTGCCCAGCAGACATAGCCTCGGAGGAAGCCACGGGCCGGGCACATCCGAGCCACACAGGAGCCGGGAGAAGGGATGCACCTTCCCAGCCCCAGCCCCTCCCTTCCCCAGCAGGCAAGAGGGAGCCCAGAGCTGCCATGGCTGCTCAAGGTCACCCGTGGCTTTTCTTCACCGATGATGGAAAACGCGTAGACAAAGCTAATTTGCCTTAAACCACTCTCTCGCTGAAGGGGATTGGAGGAAAGCTACCTGCTTGGAGAGGCAACATCTTGGAGGAGACGAATGTGACGTGTTATGAACACGATTGACGTAAGTCTGAGCTCAGCTTCCTTGGAGGGACCGTGTTGCTCCTCGTGGGACGAGACCTTCTCAGGGGACATCTGTTCTCTGCTTGAGGACCGTTCTCTTCCACCCTCTCCTCGTCCCTGTTACCATTATATCTCTGCAGGCCTGACGTTCTCCTGGTGGAGTTGGGTCCTACCCGAGAAGTTTGCGGTCCTCAGTGAGGGTCAGTGCGTGAACATTCCCTGGAATGTCCCCTCCCGCGCTGGCTGCGTCTGCAGGGCCTGCCCGGCTCTCAGGCTCTGCACAGCTGTTCCCTCCACTGCGCATAACACACGACTGAGGGAAGCTGTGCCCGGACTATCGTGACAGCTCAAACTTATTTTTCAAACTTTTAGACCTGAAAAAAAAAATCCCAAATGTATTGTGCCAGAGATTTCTACTCATTTCTCAAATCACATGTAGTTCTAGGGAGAAGGAATCCATGTGTTTCTGATCCATGTGCCCTGGAGTCATCGGTCTGGGGGGTGGCCGGTGCTTGGTGGGAGGGTCCCCAGGGAGGGTGGCCAGCTGCCAGCAGCCAGGGCAGGCGCTCCAGAGCCAAAACAGCTCGGGGGTCTGGGGCGTGCCGCTAACGTCCTGCCACCACGTGCACTTGCTGGAGTCACCCACGGTGCGTGACTGCCATCGACAGGCTCTCGGGGGCCTGGGCAGGGCTGGGGGACCCTGTCATGATGGCCTGATGCTAAAGGAGCAAATAGATACTGGGACCTCCCACATGCAGGCGGACTGCGGCTCAGTCCCACCATCTGTCATGGGGCCTCAGTTTCCCCTCTGTAAATGGGCATAGTAACATGTAGCTGCCACTAGAGTTCTCGTGCCTGGCCAGGGATTCTTAACTACTGGCTCTGCCTCCCTTCCCCACTCTCTAGCCAAGCGGTTCTTCTCCTTCCCTCCAGTGAAGCCGTCGCCGGGCTGGGACCTGGATTCAGACGGTGTTGTCACAGCTTCTTAACCGGGCCGCGTTACTGACGAGAGTCACTGCAGTTTCCTGTCTCCAGAGCAAGGTTGGAACACCCGCTGTCCCGTGGGGTCAGGCACCAGATCTCTGCCTGTGCACTTCCACGTGGACGCCGCCCCAGGCTGCGGCTTGGACATGGGTCTGGGCCGTCTCTGCCGTCTGTCCACGGGCTCGTGGGGAAGGGCGACCCAGGCCCACTGCGCAGAAGGAGGGAACGCGCCTGCAAAGGCGGAGGCTGCACCTGACGCCCGAGGACTGGAGCTGCTCTCTGCAGCCCACTGTCGCCTGGGCCGTGTCATCCGTGAGCACATCCAGGAGTGGCGAGTGCAGAGTTGTGGGCAGGGAGGCTGGCCGGCCCTGGCACCTTCACCCCCTGCTGGGTGACAGGCATCAGGTCACAAGGTCACGGCCTTTGATATCCATTTGAGGTCAAAAAATAAAATAAAATTACAGTTATGCTTTGCAAGTTTCCTGAAAAGATAACAACAGATAAAACATGGTGAAGGGTTTTGGAAACAATTTCAAAACCGCACAGATAAATGGTGTAGGTGAAGGGAAGTCCTTCTGCCTCATCGGCAGGGGGCTGTTGGAGAGGGGCAGGGGGGAAGGATGAGCAGGGGGCAAACCTTTGAGCTTACTATTCCCCGGGCCACTGGCATCGGGAAAAATGCTTTTCTGGGGTGAGCGCACAGCGGGAGTCCACGGAACCCCAGAGAAAGGCTGAGCCACCTCAGGGACAGCCTTGGGCTCCCCCAGGCCTCCCGAGACTCTCCCTGTCCCCTGCGGCAGGACCACTGGCCCAGCAGGAGAGGGGGCTGCCTTCAGTGCTGCATCCTCACCTGTCACCCAGGGACACCCCGAGCCGCGGGGCCCCCATGTGTGGAAGTCCAGCTCAGAAGTTCTCTAGTTTTGAATGTGGGATCGAATGGATCTCACGGAAGGACACGGGGAGGAGACTGATCCCCCCGGTGTGGCCCCACAGGTGCCTGAGGCCACCAGCACCTAGCCAGGTGTCCGGAGCACCTGGCCTTGGCGGCTCCCCGTCCCTCGGGCTGGCCTCGGAGACAGAGTCCTTCCTCAGAGGTGACCAATGTTTAAATCAATCTTAAATCTTCCCACAGAAGTTTATATTTTAATACAATTTCAAGCTTTACAACTTGAAGGATTTATGATTCACTAATAACTACAAATTCATGAATCTTAGAGTGAGGTCAAAATTGGACCAACTGTTACGTCAGTCTTGAACAATTATTTTTTTCTCTTCTTGTGATTATCCATTTTATGAAGTGGGTTGCCCTGGATAATTATTTCTCAGTTAAGGTTGTTTTTTTGTAAATCATTAATCTCACAATTGTGTGTGATAATCATATTTATTTCTTTTCCTTAAGTAATCATGGTATTTTCATCAAAATTCATTGGAAGCTGCTTTGAGAAGGACATGCTTTTAAAATATTCCAATTTATAGTTAATGTTTTATTAACCATATTTAGCCTATAATTATTTTTCTAATGAAAATTATCCCGACTGCACCATCTGATGTTATGAGGTTAGTAGTTCAAACAAAATTCAGAGAAACATTTATGCGCGAAGTACTCTGTATTAGTCATTTGGAAGGTAGGGTTTATGTGCTATATAATTAATTGTTGCTTGGCTTTGACGGTCCATATTTTACTTCAGTGCATTATTTACACTGGAGGAGGCATGAGGGTTCGGCCTTTAAAAGGTTAAGAAAATACAAATATGCATTTTACCCTGAACGGTGAGGATTTTATTGCAATGGACAGTAGTATGTGTGTGTTGTTTGTACATAAATATGTGTGTGTGTATATATATATATATGCACTGTATATATTAAGCATACATATTTGATACCTTATAGTTATTACAATAACTATTACATGAGTTTATGCTTGCGCATGTGATTTATATATAGAATATATACAAATAAATTATCTCTATATACATATATAAATATAGATTCTCTATAGAAGATACAATACATATATGTTACGGAATTCCATAATGATTAATAAATGAGCATGTGTGTGCATGTGGTTTACATATAGAACATGTATATTTACTCCACAGAATGTATATGTATATATTATATATACTATAGAAGACTATAATAATTAAAATAAGTCTGTCTATCTCTGTATATACATGTATGTGTGCACATGTTTATACACACTCATGTATTAATCACTCTAGTATTTTTCTTTTTTTTTTTGAGACAGAGTCTCACTCTGTTGTCCAGGCTAGAGTGCCATGGCGCCAGCCTAGCTCACAGCAACCTCAAACTCCTGGGCTCAAGCAATCCTTCTGCCTCAGCCTCCCGAGTAGCTGGGACTACAGGCATATGCCACCATGCCCGGTTAATTTTTTCTGTATATTTATAGCTGTCCAATTAACTTCTTTCTACTTCTGGTAGAGATGGAGTCTCACTCTTGCTTAGGCTGGTCTCGAACTCCTGAGCTCAAACGATCCTCCTGCCTCAGCTTCCCATAGTGCTAGGATTACAGATGTGAGCCACCACACCTGGCCCACTCTTGTATTTTTCAACTGTTGATGTCTTTGAAAGATCAGCAAAATAAGTGGGCTGTGAATGCTTTGGAACTTGGTTCTCAACAAGACCTTATAACCAAGTAGATTTGGGCCTCACTGAGGCAGTTAGGAGGGACTGAGCATGCCATCTCAGAGCATGTTGATCTGATGTCTGAGAGCAAGCAGAAGTGACACACATTGCAGAGACCCTGCTCACCAGAAAAGACACCAAGCACTGCCACAGTGGCCTGCAACATGGCACAGACTGCAGCCATAAGTGTCTGGGGGCCACTGGAACCACGGTCTCATGGCTGTTGACCCACTGGACTGAGAATGTGATGTGTGATCCTGTGGGTGGTATCTGCGCTCTTGGAATTGTTTAAATGTTGAGCAAACAAGCAATAATGATCGTGCTTTAGTGTTCACCATATTTGGGGGAAAAATGCTAAGTTTGACCTAATAGGTCCCCTGTGAATACACCCTGAGAGAAAATTTCTTTTTTTGGATTTCATGAAAACCACCACAGAGCCCGGTGAGGGAGGACAGTGTACACCAGGAGACATTGTCAACACGAGGGGATTTGTTCCTTCCACAATGGGGAAAGCATGGAGTTCTACATGGAGAACCAGGAAACACTGAGCAAAGAAATCGCAGAGGATGTAAACAAATGGAAAACCACACCATGCTCATGGATTGGCAGAATCAACATTGTCAAAATGTCTATACTACACAAAGTGATTTACAGATTCAATGCAATCCCCATTAAAATACCAATGTCATTTTTCACATATCTAGAAAAAATAATTCCGTGCTTCACATGAAAGCAAAAATGACCCCGAATAGCCAAAGCAAACTTAAACAAAACAACAACAACAACAAAAACAAATTGGGATACATCATTTTAGCAGACTTCAAGCTATACTACAAGGCTGTTTTGGCTGTAACCAAAACAGCAGGGTACTGGCAAAAGAACAGAGACATAGACCAATGGAACAAGACTAAGAACCCAGATATAAAACCATCTTCATATAGCCACCTGATCTCTGAGAAAGCAGACAAAAACATACTATGGGGAAAAGATTTCCTATTCAATAAATGGTGCTAGGAAAAATGGATAGCCACATGTAGAAGACTGAAATGGATCCACACCTCTCACCACTCACAAAAATTAACTCATGAAGGATAACAGACCTAAGGCGTGGAACTATAAGAATTCTAGAAGAAAATGTTGAAAAAACCCTAGGCAAGGAATTAATGAAAAAGACTCCAAAGGCAATCACAGCAACACTAAAAATAAATAAACACGACCTGATTAAATTATAAAGATTTTGCACAGCTAAGAAAACATTCGATAGAGTGAATAGACAACCTACAGAATGGGAGAATATATTTGCATGCTATGTATCCCATAAAGGGCTAATAATCAGAATCTGTAAAGAACTCAAACAAATCAGCAAGAAAAAATCAAACAACCCCGTTAAAATGTGGGCAAGAGACATGAACACAAACTTTTCAAAAGAAGATAGACTAATGTCTAACAAATAACGAAAAATGTTTAACACCTCTAATCATCAGGGAAATGGACAACAAAACCACAATGACATATCACCTAACACCAGTAGAAATGGCTCTTATCAAAAAGTCCCAAAACAACAGATGCTGATGTGGATGTGGAAAGAAAAGAACACTTACACACTGCTGGTAGGACTGCAAACTAGTAAAACCTCTGTGGAAAGTAGTGTGGAGATATCTCAACAAACTAATAGTAGGCCTATCATTTGATCCAGAAATCCCATTATTAGGTATTTATCCCAAGGAAAAAAAGTCATTTTATCACAAAAGACACTTGTACGAGAATGCTTATTACAGCACAATTCATAATTGCAAAGATGAGGAATCAACCCACGTGCCCATCAATACATGATTAACGAAACGTGGTATATGTATACCATGGAGTTCTACTCAACCACAAAAATATGGTGAACTAGTGCTTTTTTTTAACAACTTGGATGGTACTGGAAATCATCCTTCTAAGTGAAGTATAGCAAGAATGTAAAATCAAACACCACACAGACTCACTATTAAATTGGAACTAATTGATCAACACTCAACATGCACATATAGAAGTAGCATTCATCAGAAAGCAAGCAGGTGGGAGGCAGGAGGAGGGGATGGGCAAATACACACCTAACAGGTACAATGCACCCTATCTGGGGGATGGGCACACTGATAATCTTTGACTCAAACTGTACAAAAAAAATTCATGTAACCAAAATGTGTGTACCTCCGTAATATTCTGAAATTTATAAAAAGACTACATATACAGTTCTAGGCAGGTAGATTTTAAATATGCAAATGTGAATAAAAGCCGATAAAAAATGAAATAAAAAAATAAAATCAGCTGCTGGATCATTTGAGGAAGGACCACAGAAGCACGCAGCAGTCTGTTTGAGAAATTCATGTCTCTATAATCAACGCATTTGCCCCACAAGAGGATGACCAGGGGTGCTGGACCTTGCATAAAATTAAACTTTCTTAGGAAGAGCAGGACTTTTTTTTCTCCTTCATTCATTGGAGTCTAGAATTTTCCTGTAAGCTTGTTCTGTTCATTTTAGTGAACCTTGCACTTGACAAAAGTAAGATCTCACCAAATAAAAGTGCACACTGCTGGGAGGGTTTAGGAAAAGGCAGCCACGGGAGAGACAGGTCTCATTAGCTGCTCTGCTTTCTCCTTGGCCACGGCGGCATCTCTGGGCTCCCCGGGGGAGGCTCAGTCTCCGTCTTCTCAGGTACTGGAATTCGATTCAACTCAGTCAATTGCCATTGCATCGCACACCTGGAGTGCAAAGGCCTCAGACCGGGCCCTCCCTGTGTCGTCTTTACAATCTAGAAGTCGTGTGCCGGAGCACCCTGGGTTGCTGGCACCGGCGTGGTGGCCTCCCATGTGCCGTGCGTCTGCACAGGCAGAGTCTGCGCCTCTCAGCCGCCAGCGGCCCCTCCGTGCTGTGCCAGCGCAGTGGCTGTGGTGGCACTCGGCGTCCCAGCCAGGTCAGGCTGCCACACGCTGGGAGGCTTAACCAGCAATATTTATTCCCCAGGCCCAGGTGCCCACGTGGTCGGTGTCTGGAGCTGGCCGCCCCCCGTCTTGCAGACGGGTCTTCTCCTGTGCCCTCCCCTGGCAGAGAGGGAGGAAGGACACACTCATGCATCTCTTCTCCTTAGCGCAGTGGTCCCATCATGAGGGAGACACCCGCGTGACCCAATCACCTCCAAAGGCCCCACCTCCAAGTCTATCACACTGGGAACAAGAGCTCCAAAATGCAAATTTATTCCGTCCATAACACTCAGTAAACCTTTGTTGCTACGTCGATGAGCGAGAAATCAGAAATAACAGCAGTGGCTGAAAGTCTGTCACCTGGCATTTCCTTTGCTGCTGTTGTTGGAGTTTTTAAATCACAAAGAGTGACCCTTTTTATTTTCATGATAATCTTAAAATATGTAAGGCAGCTGTCTTTCAAAGGAGCCACCTCATTGTGGGGATCAGTCTGTGACCGTATCTGGTGCGGGTGGTGCTCTTGGCGGATGGCTCCTCCCAGACTCCCGTCTACGGCCTAAATGGTTTTGCAGAAGGAAGGATCGGGGGGGGGGGGGGGGGGGGGGGGGGGGGGGGGGACAGGCGACACGGTGACCTGACACTCAGGTATCAATCTAAACGCTGAACCAAAATCCGCATAAGCTTCTCGTGAACCTAACAGAGGTGCCTCACCTTGGGTCTTCCCAAGACAGGTGAACAGACACGTGTATCCGAACTGTGGCCAGGTCACAACACGGTCCCCACTGCCCCAAGACAGGAGAGAGGGACACATCCCAGCCACAGTCAGGCCCGATGCCCCCGCTGCAGCTCTGCGGCCTATTTCCAGAGCCAGCTTGGCCCCTGGTAGGGCTGTGTCTTCATCACTCTAACAAATGCTCCAATTTACAAAAAATCATGCACAAATCCGTGTGGACATTGGCACATTCCTCTCAAGGAACATTAATGGCCAGCAGCCCTGGGGACCGGGCTGGAGCAATGATCGTACAGAGCAGCGTGGCTGAGTTTTGAGTCTCAGGGAAGGAAAGGAATTTATTTACAAATCCTGCCATAAAATGCTCTTTAAAATAATGTCAAGTGGCCTGCGTGCTCATTCAGGATAAATTTACTTCGAACTAGAAAGCTGCCAGGGGGTTAAAACCACACACCTACACGCGCACACGCACACACACACACACACACGCACACGCACACGCACACACATGCTTGGAGAAAGAGACATCCACAGCCAACATATTGACAGGGTCTGCTGATGTGTGCGTGTGTGTGTGCTTGTGTGCGTGTGTGTGTCTTTTTCAAAGAACACAAGAAAAATAAGATTCTAAATGTAAGACCCATGAGAAAACCGCCTTTAGTTCACTGAGAAAAATCAATAACTTTGGGCAGGATTAAGCCATATCTGCAGCCCTGGAGTGGCCGGGCGCTGCTCTGGGCAGACAGGCGGAATCTATTAAGGACCAGCCACTTCTCCCCGTGTTTGGCATGACCTCCGTACCAAAAGATACAAAATCGTCACACTATTTTGTTTTCCTCGCACATTTGCTGAACGCTGGTCCTTGTCCAAGACGCCCGGCTGGCCGGCCCCAGGGGGGCATGAAACCAGCAAAGAAGGCGACGGATCCACGTGGTCCAGAGCGTGGAAGGACTTGTCCTCCGCTTCCGTGGCGGTGGCCGCACGCGGGGAGGTGATAATACATTGCTGCAGCCCAACATCCTTGTTAGCGATTTCCCGTTCCTGAATTAAAAAATTGAATTATATCCTCGGCCTAGTTACTGAACCTGTAAAGTTTATTAAAGTTTATCGACCATGCGTGCGCACTTCAGCATTGCGCTGCCATCGCGGCTCTCGAGCCGGAACATTGAATTAAGAGGCAGCGGCTTGCCGCGGCGAGGGCGGACTCCAGCGGAGCCACAGGTAGCAAAAGTCTCCTTCAATTAGACGCAATCATCACTCACAGTCAATAATTGTGCTAAAGGCTGCTTTCAAATCTGCGAGGGATTCGCATTTAATGTACTGATTCAGCTTGTCTGAGCCAAATTCGCTGTGTACTGAAACCAAAGCAATTTAGTCCTTGCCTACGGCCCTGTTGGCAGTTCATCTAGCACTGAGCTCTGTAAGGACTATGAGATACAATTTAATCTGAGACATCTGTGCACAGACAGGACCTTTTCCTTAACGGGGAGAGACGCAGGGATGGCTAAGCTCTAGTTTTATGTGAAGAACCAGGCCTTATCTCGCCCCTGAAAAATAAAGCATTTAAGATAGAGTAAAAAGCCAAATCAAAAAAAAAATATATCGTTTTCCCTGGGTTTATGAAATGCACACTGCAGCTACCAGCAGCCTCCCCGCGCCAGCCCTCGGAAAGCACTTGAGCCCTGATCCCTGGATTAACCATTTAAGGATATTACACTTATCACCGGCTGCAGCTGACGGGGAGATCTTTATTAAATATGAAAGGGAGACGCCTCGCTCTTTGTGAGTTGGCAGAAATATGGAAATTCCTTTATGCGCGATGCTCGCCTGGTGGCGGGCCTGGGAAATGGCGACAGTATCTGTTGCCCGTCCCACGCCCTGTGCAGCATCTGAACGGCGGCCCCGCCTCTGTTTACCCTGGGACGCTGTCCCCGGCATTGCCAGGCTGCCCAGGCCACTGCTATGAAGCCGGCTGGGTTGCCGGTTGTTAAAATGACAACCCAGCCGGTCACTGTGGCGTGTGACTGAATATGCAGCTAGCTCCAAGCAGGCCCCATTGTTGAATGACGACTCTTGTTAGTGCATAAAGCACTGTTTGTTCTCCTTTGTTTCTCCAGAGCAACACAGTCACAGAAATAGTGGAAACCACACATACGCACCATGGCAGAATTGCTGCGGTGTGGAACTTGGTCTGCTATTTTTATAAAGGGGGATTTGGGCAGATCTTGAACACACGCCACACACACACACACACACACATATTGCCCACGCATACGCAGCACACACACACCACACACACGATGCACCACACACTGTGCATACCACAAACACACACACACACATATTGCCCACGCATACGCAGCACACACATCACACATAGGACGCACCACACACTGTGCATTCCACAAACACACACACACGCCATATGCGCACGCACTCACACACTGCACGCATATATGATGCACACGCACACAGACATGCCCACCTCCTGGGCCCCCACAGCTGGGATCCGTCCCAGAGTCCTTGTTCTGTGAAGTGGGTCTCGTGCCGCCCCCTCCTGGCTCTCCCAGTGGGCCAGGTCCCCTGAGGGAGCAGCTGGTGTCCCCTGAGGAGCGAGGCTGTCCCGGCCCAGCACAGGGAGGCGGCGAGCTCTGCCCGGCCCATCCCCCGTGAGGGGTTGGCAGCCACCACTGAGCTCCACCCCAGGATCCTTGCTGAGCGTCCCGGCTCCTGGGAGACCCCGAAGACCGGTAGAAGGCCATGACCTCCCCTTCCTCCCCAAGGCAGACACTCCCACATCTGCGCCCACCCGTCTGCCTGTAGAACTGCCATCTCCCCGAGACGCTGCGAGTGGTGTGAACCAGGAGTGGGCAGGACCAACCCCAAGTTCCCAGCTGATGCGGCCCCCACCCAGCTAACCCCGGCCCTGCAGCAGCAAAGCTTTTGGGCCACTAATTTTCATTGCAGGGCTCGTGTCGGTCTTTAGGTGAGAGCAGGTACCAGGTGGTGCCCGGAAGTGGCCCCAGGAACTTCATTATTAACTTCGTTTTTCTTAATATGGGTTTTATTAATCCAGCAATAACAATCGATCTTCAGACAATTTACTGAGCAGTTAATGATGAGCCGGGAAAGTTCCATTCTCTAAATAAAGCTAATGGCCCTGAAATTTATCCAACCCAAGGGTTTAAACAGTCAGTGTAGCTACACATTTGCCACAAAAGCCACAAAATGTATTTACCAATCGCTCTGCTCACACCGGCTGCAGTTTTGACGTGTGAGACCACACTCTGTCAAAAGCAAGACAGAAGCAGATTCACAGAAAAACCTGCAAACTCATAACCATCCTGCCGAGCCCGCAACACACGTACTGTTTTTTTAAAATGTAAGATATAGAAATGCGGCATCACAACTCTACGGTGATATACCTGCATGAACTTCAGTGGGTGGATGTCGGTGCACAGGAGTTCCCAGAGTTTAAATGTTCGGCTTAGATTTGAGATCTGAAGATTAAAGCAGACAACAACTGCTTCACATCAATGTTTAAAAGTCACGGTTCCAAAAGCCTTTCGGTGTCTAAGGCTGATGATGACGGTCACACAACCTGCAAATGTGTTAAAAGCAAAGAACCAGCGGAGCGCGAAGACGGTGCTGACCGCCAGGGCTTCCCCAATGCTTACCCTTGCGAAGACGCCTCTGACCGGGTAGAACCCTGAGACCACACAGTCTGTCCTCTCTTAAATCTGCAAACGTCACTAGTAGGCCACTTTTCCTAACAGGCCCTCAGCCTTGGCAGGGAATCTTTTTCCCTTGCACACCTGTGACGATACGTTTTTGTCCTTACAAAGACCCAGCTTGAGCAGGGCAGCCCGCCTGAAGCTCCGTCTGCGGGCTGGTCTCCGGGTCTGCTTCCGTCCGTATGATGCCAAAACAACCAAACCAGTTGTTACGCGCATATCACCCGGATTTCGTTGTCACCCTGGGAGGGAGGTATTCTGGGTGTCAGGGAGTCAGATCACCAAGGTCGAAGGCCCACCCTGCACCCCGAGGGTGGGTCTCTCTGCAGGGCTCCTCCACATACCTTGGAAAGGCACCAAGGTCCCCTGTCCCTGAGGCTGAAGCCACCCTCCCACAAACACTGCTGCAAGGACACAATGGGGCAGTGAAGCCAGGAGGCTCCCCATGCATTTGGAACATGAGAGTCACAAGGAAACGTTGTTTCCCTTCCCCTTTATTAGAGAACGTCACAAAACTAAATTAATCAGAAATGAGCCCGGCTTCTCAAACAAGACGACAGAAGTTTAGACCCAGATGATGGTGCCTTAGAAATCCAATCCTCTCATGGTGTAGCTGAAGAACATGAAGCCCATGGATTTGAATTTCTAATCAGATCATCCAAGTAGAGTGCATGCAATCAGATTTAAAACAAACAGTTTCCAAGTGCAACTTCTGTAGTTTGAGCAGTGTTGTTTTTTGTGACATGTGGTCGTGCAACAGGATTGGTCTATCTCTAGTGACCAGTCTCGGCTGCTTACTCACAAGCATCCCCATCATTTCATCCAGCTGGTTGCCGTAGACACCCACTGTAATTAATCGACCAGCTTTCATGAAGCTGTAGTGGATGATACCAGAGCTTGACCACCAGACAGATACCATTAGCTTTTTTTGATGAATATTCAGTTTTGGACTGTGTTTCGGAACTTTATCTCTATTCAACCATTGTGTCAAACACTTGCAATTGTCACAAGGAACCCATTTTTCATCACATGTAACAGTACAGTGTAGAAACGGTTCACCTTTATGTCGTGACAGCAAAGAAAGGCAAACTTTCAGACGATTGCTCTTCTAACACTCATTTAATTCATGCGGTCTCCATCTACCCAGCTGCTTGACCTGCCCATTTGCTTCAAACAGTCCAGTATTGTTGGAATAGTGATGTCAAACCTTGCTGCTAATTCACCCGTAGGTTGAGATGGATTCGCTTCCACTATAGCTTTCAGCTCATCATCATCCACCTTGGTCTCAGGTCACCCATGTGGCTCATTTTTAGTATTAGTATCACTAGAACCAAACTTCTCAAACCATCGACGTACTGTGCGTCCACCAGCCACATCCTTCCCAAACACCTCCTTGACATTTCAAGCTGTCTGTGCTGCATCGGTTCCAGGATGGAACTCATATTCAAAAATAGCACGAATTTTTGACTTATCCACGGTTCCTCAAAAATGGCTCTGAAAAAAATTTTTTTGAAAGATAATCACAAGCCAAACTGCGTTTGAAAGAACGAGGATGTGCCTTCACATTAAAACAAGTAGTGTCAGAGTGAAATGTCAGACATAGCAACTGTCAAACTTTAGGACTTAAGGAAATGGGACATTCGATACTTAATAACCTAATAAAAGTCTCAGATGCCTTATTTTCAGTTATAGGGTAAATGGTGTTGCTTGGATAGCTCTGTACTCACCCAGGAAACTTGCTAGCACCCTCTTTACTGTGGAGATCATCCGGGAACAAAAGCCTGGAGTCCTCGGGGGCCTCTATCCCTGGGGAGTGTGGCCTCAGCGCCACCCGCACCTGCCTGAGCACACAGGTGTTCCTCAGGAGCCGGGTTTGCCCCTAGCAGAACTCTTTGCTCAGGAGGGAAAAGCGTGAGAACATCCATGCTCCACAAAACTAAAAGATTCAATAGCACATTCCTGGGTGCCCCTAGCCCCGGTCAGGCCCATCACACAAGTGTGGTAATTTTAGGGGGGATAAATAAATGTATTAGTTGATGGATGAATAATTTTTTGACATGTTATACAACTACACATGATGATCTTTTCTACTGCAGGGAACTGTGGGGAGTGCACCGTGGTGCACATCGTGGGCAAAGCTTTGGTGGGCGGTGGCTTTGACAACCGCGGGAGTCCCTCCACAACGCGTCAGTCCTCAGAGTGTGGCGTGATGTTAGACAGGTGGTTTGCGCGTTTCCCACGGTTATTTGGGGTTCCTGTGGCCAGTTGGCCGGTGTTTGATCTGCGATAAACAGCGAGTATCACATTAACTTTATTTCAGTGCATTTTGCTTCAACTCTCTATTTTTATGATTAATTTCTTGGTAAATAGTTGACTTCATTTTTCATATGGGAGCGAGCCCTCCTGTGGCGAAAGTCATCGCTGTGAATGAGAGCGGCACACTGGCACGCTGCAGGCCCGTTGCTCTTTCAGAAGTGAGACACTGAAATGATTTCTTTGGGCAAATTCGTTGACGGATTTTTTTTTTTTTTCTTCTCTGCATCCCAACATGATTACTATTTGCCTAGAGTGCTGTATCGTGCTTAACTGTGCTGACCTTCCAAGAGTGTTTTAGGTCCATGTGGCATAGAAATCAGGCCCCGCCTTCCACAGAACATCTCATGGTAGTGACTTTTGCTCCTGTGTGCAGCTTTCCAAAGGGAATCTTACTTTACTTCTGTGGGATGACACCACCCATTAGGAACATCTAAGCTTTACAAGCCAAAATTATTTGCTGAGCTGGGAATGAACATAGAAATAAAACTCATTTGCTAAGTGCATTTTTTGAATTTAAACAGTCTCTATTGTTTAATAGACACCTGCCCGCATTTGATTTACTTTGAAAGAGCAATTGTTTGACCGCATACACATAGGTAATAAATACATATGCATATTTAATTAAGGACAGTTGTCTCATTGAAAGCAAAGCATCAGTAATAAAATACCACTGCTATTTTTTCCCCAATATATACATAGTTTCAAAAGCTGCCTAATATTTCTCATTCCATGGTTTTTCGACTTGTGGCTGTGAATAGGAGATTACAGCATGCGGCGAGGATGTCAGATAGAACGTGGCCGCTAAATTTGAGGGTCCAGGTAATCGTTACATGATAAAGGGCACTTCTGGTTTAGTTTGTCAGAGATGTTTTTGACAATAAGAGTTTGCACTGGTTAATGGAAAGAGGAATCAGAAGACAACGAGGTAAACGTGGACATTGCAACCCAGAGTCCGAGAGCAGAAGCCCTGCAGGACCCAAAGCCGTGCTGAGCGACACGCTCCCTTAAAGACAAATGCTTTAATTATGGAAATGCATATGAATATTTTATTCAAGTTCTCTAATTGCTACAAAACATTAGAAAATACCATCCAAATGAATAATTGGTTAAAAATAGTGACACTCATTCATATTTATGAAGTGATTAAATGTCGTTTTTCCAACCCTGATAGGAAAAAAGAGCGGCCGGGCAATGCTTGGACAGAGAGGATGAGGACCTCGCTCCTGGCCAGGTGGGAGCCGGCCGCACGAGGGCTCAGAAACTCCGCGTGGCGATATTAAGTAGCCGCACTACCACCGCACGGCTGATTTCCCTGACACCCCGCGTCAGTGCCAGTGCCGCGGGCCGAAAGCCGGGAGCCCCGACCTTTGGGTTAACTATAATTGGAGCCTTCTCTAATTAGGGGAAGTATCAGCCGACTCTAATATGCAGCAAGATCATTATCATTAGGTCAGGGCTAACTAATTGATGTTTGTGTAGCATAGGACCGGAGATTACAATACACACGGTTTAGCAAAACAAACCAGACTGACCCGGGAAACCAAATTGCATCATGCGGGGTATTGCTGAGTGCAGTATCACAGTTTATCTAAGCGGCTTCTGTGGTTTCAGAACCAGCCCTACAACTAGGGCTGGGACTTTGTCGATGCAACCTCTTGTGTCTGCTGTGCGGTGACACTGGACGTGGAACCAGATAGGAGCTGCCACACCTGCCCCCCCCCCGACACCCCCGTGCAAATCTGAGTTTTCAGATGGCTCTCAGGGCCGACGCAGCGATTGAGCCTGTGTTTGGTTTGGTTTCTCCGGCACGTTTTTTGACAGTCGGTAGCTACATGATCACTGTTTCGAATTGGAAATCGTCAGATAAAAATTACTGACAGTGCTTTCTAAGTTTGGGTCAAATGTCCAACTTCTCATTCACCAGCATTTGGATTCAAGTTGATTCTCTTTTGTTGACATTCAATGTGGAAGCATGTTGGGTTTGTGAAGATGGAAAAAAAGGTGATTTAGCACCAGGACTTCTTGGAGACTCTTCTGCCCTAGAGAGAAGACAGCAACTGCGTTGGGTGTGGGTGGTCGGAACTCAGGACGTTTGTTGATTTCATGATGACAACCACCTTCGGGGTCTCCCTGGGGAAATAGCATTTGCACTAACCTCTGAAGATCAGTAGGGGCCAGAGGAAAGAGAGGGGGTTCAGGGTGAGATGGGGTGTTCCAGGGTGAACCACGTTTGCGTCCAGCCCTGATCTGCCTCCCAAGCTTGCGATTTCAAACCCCAACCCTCCCTGACACCCCTACCGGGTTCCCAACCCAAACCTGGAGCTGCGTGTGTACCACCAGGTCTCTGTGTCTTGTGTCCCTGTGAGCCCCCATCTGGCTGGCAGATCCACAAGGACGCCTGGGATTCTCCTTCCCATCCTCTCCAGCCCTCAGCCCTCAGCCTGGAAGAGACTGGCACTCAGACCAGTACGCTGGGCAAAGATCTGCCCTCGTGCAGTGGGTTGGCTCCAGGCACCCTGTCGAAGGCCCTCGATGGAGCAAAAGGTGAAGGAGGACGAATGCTCTCTCTCTCTCTCTTCCTGAGCGGGGACATCGTCTTCTCCTGCACTCAGACACTGGAGCTGCTGGGCCTCAGGTCTCAGGTCCCGCCCTGCCCTGGTCTCAGACCTCTGCCCGGGACCGAGTCACATCACGGCTCTACTGGTTCTCCAGCTGCAGACAGCAGACCCGGGAGATCTTGGCCCCCACGATCATGTGAGCCGGTTCTCGTAACCTCGATCTTCTCTCTGTCTACCAATCTATCTATCTATCTATTAATATCATCTACCATCTACCGATCATCTCTCTCTATCTCTCAACCTATCATCCATCTATCATCTTTCTATCGTCTATCTATCTGTCATTGATCTGTCTCCTACTGGTTTCTCTGGAGAACCCTGACAAGCACATTAATAGTAGAGAAAACTGTGCACGCGTGTGTGTGCGTATATGTGCATGTGTGTGTGTGTGTGTGTGTGTGTAGGGGGCATAAGGGAGTGCATGAGAACTCTGTGTTTTCCACTCGTTTTTCTGTAAACCTTACATTGCTCTAAAAAATAGTCTATAAATTAAAGAAAAACTGCCTGCCAGGCCTCCAGTCGACGCAGGACGAAGTCTGGAGCCCGCCCTGGCCCTGCAGCCTCACCTACCACAAGTCCCTTCAGAGCATGGTCCCAGCGACCACGCCGTGCCCCCTCCCCGCCCAGCCTCGGCCAGGGCACCCGCTTCCGGTGACACTGCCCAGCCCCTCGGGCAGCGGCTTCCTAATTTCCCGGGTCTCAACTCACCCTCCTAAGAGGCTTCTCCGCCCAAATGCCCAGTTGCCCCACTGAGCACCGCCGGCCCCGGAGCCGTGTGCCTGTGCAGCTTGGGACCCTGCAGGAGGAGAGGGCCTCACCCACCACCCCTGAGAACAGAACCTGCCTTGAAGGAGACCTGGAGGGTTCCTGCTGCAGCAGGTGAGAACGTGAGCTAGGGGTGTCCTGTGCTCAGGGGAGCAGGTGGCGCTGCACTGAGGGTGGGGGGTGGGAGGAGGCAGCACGTAGCACACACCCTCCCTGCAGCCAGCCTGGGGCTGCGTGAGTGCAGCGTGTGGGCCGTATGTGTGCCGCATGTGGGCTGTGTGTGGGCTCTATGTAGACTATATGTAGGCTATATGTGGGCTGTGTGTAGCTTGCATGGTGGCTGTGTGGAATCTGTAGACACCGTTGTAGCCAGCACTGGGCCATGGGAGACACACCCACCACGCATGGAGACGGGTGCCGGGTGAGGAGGCTTCCAGCTGCGGCGGCTCACTCTGCCCGGCGGTTTCTAGCCGTCAGGAAACGGCTGTGGGTGTGGACCGGGCCCTCTTTGAGGCAGAGCCTGCCTGGGCTCACACGGAAGGACGGGAACGGCCGGGTAAGCCGCTGTCTGCGGGTCCTCCCACCCATTTAAGGACTTAGAGGTTTCTTTAAAGGAAAATAAAAGACATGTTAGGGCTGGCGGCTTGGCTTGGAAGGGGAAGTGATCGCTCCCACCCAGGTGAGACTGTGGTGCCGGGTCACAAAGTGGCCTGGTCAGTCGCAGCGGTGGGTCTGTCCCTGGTCCTGGTCTCTGGAAGTTGGAAGTGAGAGAGGAGAGAGAAATGCCAACAAGGTGGAAATGGGACAGAGATACAGCTGTCTTAGCTGTGAGTCACACGCACCACGGGGGATGGGAAGTCGTTTTCTAGCAATTTTTAATAAGTAGACGTTAAGCTCAGTGTGTGGGGTGGTGGAGGCAGGATGGCAGGAGAACAGAGACCGGGGGCGCCTGGGGCTCCCAGCACCCTCCCGACTGAGGCCTTGGTGAGGGAAACACCTGAGTTCTTCTCAAGTTCAGCAAATGTTCATATCACCACAAACGCTCTGTGTCCAGGACCATCTCACTCTCTCTTACCCACACGTGAAGCGAAAGCCTGGAATAGAGCCCTCGAGGCCGGGCCCGTGGGGACCCTCCCAAGAGGGACATGCGCGAAAGTGTGTCATTGCGCAGTGCCCTGCTGAGTGGGGGACTGCGTCATCATCGCCCCTTGGATGACACCCCCTTTCCACCAGGAAGGCACAGTCCCAGGCGCAGAGACCAGGGGTGACCTTCAGGGACCCGGCTTTCTCAGGAGTCTTCCAGCTCCTCTTCTGGACAGCGGGGTGCAAGGCCACACTGTTTTCACAACAAAGTACCCCGAAAAGTAGCTCTCTGGTGTCAATAGTGGCTGGCCGGCTGGCTGCTGACACTTGCCCTTTGCAAATCAAGACACTACTAAGTCCCCGCGAAGGTGGGGGACATAAAGGACTGCATTGTTTCCAGGCTGCCAACAGCAGAGCGCAGGGCTCCGCAGGCCCATTGTCTCCGCCTGGGACCCGCAGCCACCGCCCGGCTGCTTAACCATTAACCAAGCAGCCGGCAGAGTGAGTCACCCAAGCCACAGCCCCTGCCCGGCCGGCTTTGTGTAGATCTGCTCCGGGTCTTCCCCCTGATTAAGATGCAACTCCTTTATTTCTGACGATAATTGCTACATATGCTCATGAGTGATTTATTGTTGTTGATGGCGATGTATACGAAGGGAGCTTGCCAAAGGGCGTGGGCCGTTATTGATATGTACATAAAGATGATAAACGATGAACTATACCCACCAAATTGCTACCAGTTATGATTAGTTATCCCTTTGTTTCATTCTGTGCAGATTAGGAGGTGCACAGCCACCCCGAGTGATCCTCGCATTCCTGCAAGGTGAGTGCAGCGCCGGAGGTGTTCGCAGACGTGCACGGTGATGCCAGGCAGTAATCTGCGGGCGATTTAATAAAGACTCCGGCTCGGATTTCAAAGAGCGATGCAGACACTCAGGCTTTGGCATACTTTGCATTGCTGAGTTGGTGGAGTAGATAATTCTGCGTTTTGTCCTTTTCATGAGAGTCTCTTAGTTTTAACTCGCTGTTCCAGGCAAATAAGGCACCAGCCTGTCATCTTGATAGCAGAACATTTTTCTTAGCTTGAGTAATCGGCTTGCTACCTCACCTGCAAAGATCGGGCCTGCTGGCAGTCGGCTGGGCTGTCTGGGCCGGGCGTTTTTGGAGGCAGGTGAACAAGGGTTAAAGACCATAAAGGCAGAGAGGTTGTAACCACCGCACAAACCTAAAGTGGAGACCCCAAAAAGAAAATGAAGCTGGCTTTGGCAGAATGTCCCAGTGACTTTCTTTCACAAAGGACTTTCAACCCAACATGAGTCTTCGAGTGAAACGGAAACTGAACACGAGCTAAGGACGCCTAGTAGGTTCACGTGGTGACACAGAATCACTTTGTTCTGTGCACTCTGAGAATGACTGCCCACCCTACAGGAGCTTCAAAATGGAATTGAGCTATTTAAGCCTGGAGGAATTGTGTGCTCAGAGGGAAACGTGGGCCACTCCTCCCGCCCCACTGGCTTTGTGCAGAAGGAGGCTGAGGCCCACGCATGGGCCGGGTCTCGCTGGGCTCGGCCAGACAGTGAGGACAGCGGCAGAGGGAGAGCCCGGCCGCCTCTCCCAGCGAGTTCCGTCCCACACCGCGGATCCAGGTGACTGTCCGCTTATGCCCATGTGGGATTCATCATTTTATATAAAGATAAGTCAAGTTAAATATGAAAAATAATAGGCGTCTAACGACAAGCTTTCCATGTCGGTGAAAGACAAATTGTCTCTGTTAGTTCCCAGGACTTTAAAAGTCACCCTGAGCTGATGGAGCTTGTGGGGTCCAGGGGCCTGTTGCAGGGGGGCTGTGAACACTCGGGACGGTCACTAAGCCCTTTGTCCCACAGCAGGAACCTCCGAAAGTCTGGGGTGATGGCGACATGCACGGTGACAGTGCTGTGCCAATCCCAGTTCAGCCCGCTGCCTCCTGGACGCAGGTGGGGCCACCCCCTGTTGGGGCAGCAAGCGGCTCCCTGGAGGCCAGCGTCTAGTGCGAGGGAGGGTCTGCCCAGCCCAGGCCTTGGGGCTCGCTTGGGGAGGTGGCCCCATTTCTAGTTAAGTATCCCTTCTGTCTGAAAAGGCTCCGCTGGATGTGTCTTGATTGTGCACTAAGACACCCAGACCTGGAAACGGCTGTCACGAGCCACGGAACAACAGAAGCTGCCAGTGACCCCAGCAGGTGGGGGAGTCGGGGAACAGACTCGGAACAGTGATCAGGACACAGACACAGACAGGGGGTGACCACCTGTGGACACGGGGAGAACAGGGCCTGCTACGTGCCAAGGAGACAGGCCTCTGGAGGCACCAACCCTGCTGACACCTGGACCTTGGACTTCCGGCCCCCAGGACTGTGAGAGAATGACTGATGGTTGCTTGAGCCACTCCCAGTGGGACTCGGTACGGCGGCCTTGGCCGACTAACACAGAGTGTAAAGTAACCTGATCATGGCGGCAGTGAAGTCCCACTGTAGCCACAGTCTGACCAACTCCAGGGGACGGGGCAGTGCAGGGTGTACATTCAAGGGGCTGCAAATCCTGGGACCAGTCTGGAAACTCCCCTGCCTTGCCCCCCACGTTCTCAGAAGTACCCCTGGGCTGTGTCATTTGGCTACATTAGGCCTGACAGCTGAGGTGTCTGTCACCCTGGACCAAAGCCTCCCCCACCCACAGATGTATGCTGTGGCCATAGAGTCGGATCAGTAGCCATTGGAGGTGAAGATGCCAAATCCTATTGCATTACTAAGTATGAAATGTCCGATTCCCTTAAGTACCAAGTTTGACAGTTGATATCTCTGACATTTCACTTTGGCACTTCTTGTTTTATTTTTATTGTGAAGGAACATCCTCAGTCTTTCAAATGCATGTTTTGGCTTGTGATCATCTTTCAAAAATGTTTTAGAGCAATTTTTGTGAAACCATGGATAAGTCAAAAATTAGCGTTATTTTCTAATATGAGTTCTGTCGTGAAACCAATGCAGCGCAGACAACTGGAAATGTCAGTGAAGTGTTTGGGAAGGATGTGGTTAACGAATGCATAGTATGTGGATGGTTCCAGTTCTGTTCTGGTGATTTTTATCTTGAAAATGAGCCACGTGGGTGACCTGAGACCAAGGTGGATAATGATGAGCTGAAAGCTATAGTGGAAGCGAATCCATCTCAACTTACGCGTGAGTTAGCAGCAAGGTTTGATGTTGCTATTCCAGCAATGTTGGACCATTTGAAACAAATGGGCAAGGTAAAGAAGCTGGATAGATGGCTTCCACATGACTTAAATGAGCATCAGAAGAGAAGTCATCTCGAAGCTTGTCTTTCTTTGCTGTCGTGACATAAAGGTGAACCATTTCTACACTGTATTGTTATGTGTGATGAAAAATGGGTTCTTTTTGACAATTGCAGGCTTTTGGCACGATGGTTGGATAGAGATGAAGTGCAAAACACAGTCCAAAACTGAATACTCATCAAAAGAAGCTAACAGTGTCTGATTGGTGGTCCAGCACTGGTATTATCCACTACAGCTTCATGAAACCTGGTCAGTCGATCACAGCAGATGTCTGCGGCAACCAATGGGATGAAACGATCTGGATGCTTGTGATTAAGCAGCTAAGACTGGTCACTAGAGACAGGCCAATCCTCTTGCAAGACAACACTCAACCCCATATCGCACAAACAACGCTGCTCAAACTACAGGAGCTGGGCTTGGAAACTCTCCATCATCCACCGTATCCACCAGACCTTGCACCAACTGACTGCCCATTCTCCCAGGCTTTGGACCACTTCTTGCAAGGAAAAATACTTAATTCTCAACAAACTGTGGCAAACACCTTTTGCAGTTTCATCACTACTCGCTGTCCAGGCTTCTTCGCTGCAGGCATAAACAAGCTACCGTCAAGATGGCAAAACTCTGTGGGTGGTTTATGCGCACGCTTGGATTGATAGCACTGCTTCTTGTTTGAGATATAGCAACCTGCACTTTTGATTCAAAATCGGACATTTCATGTTTAATGACCTAAATAAAACGAATCAGGCGTTGGAAACAGATACCTACCTGGCGAGTCTCGGAGGTGGAAAAATATTGCGTCCTGACCGGCCTGCGAAGCCCGACGTCGGTGGGATGTTATGGGTTGTAAGATTAGGGCCTTTAATGCTTAAGCACGTCTGCAAGACAATGTAATCGGTTGAGGACAGTGGGCAGGAGAAGAAAGACGCCGCGGCAGTTCTGCTCCACCCCGGGGAGCAGCTGTTGCTCTCCCCTACCCACTCTCCCAGCGGGTGACGAGGGACAGGCACTGGCACAGAACGTGGAGCCAGGACACCTTCCCGTGACACGCATGAGCGCGTGAGGGTCTCCACAAGCCGGGGAGTGTGGGACACAGCTCGGACCCTGACGCTCGGGACACCTGCTATGATGGGCGGGTGCCCCAAGGGCATGTAGCATCCCGCATGCACGCAGTGACTGCACCATGGCCCGGGGTCACTGAAGCAGGGAGGGGGCCGAGGCTGCTCCCCGAGGCGCAGGGCGAGCCCCAGGCCCTCCTCACTCCACACCTTGGGCCCGCAGGTGCCCCCGGACCACAGGGACAGGATGAGAGCCACGGCCTTGCGGGACCAGGTGCTGGATCTAGGAGAAAGGTGCTGGCGGGTGGGTGACTGGCCCAGGTACAGAGCCCATGCCACCTGCGGGTCACTATCTTCTGACGTCATCACAAGACCCCTGAGCAGCCCGTCAAACCCAGGGCCGGGGTCGAAGGCACCTGCATGTGCACCCTTTCCCGATCCCAGGGTGACAGCTTTCGAGCATCCGCACTGGGACGATGACCTCTGAGAGGACACTGTGACCCCCGGGAAGGGTCGGTGTGGCCCCTGGGAAGGAGCTGGGGTGGGTGGGACAGGTGTGATCCACACTGCGGGTCAGGCCTGCGAGTGGCAGCTCTCTGGATCCAGCTGCACCCCTGGGACCTGGCGCTAAAGGGGCCTCGCAGGGTTCCCGTCACGTAAGAGCTGATGCAAGTCGGGCCCCAGCCCGGAGTCCTCCTGAGGCTCCCGGGAGTCTGAGGCAGGAGCGTCCTCCGCGGACGCTGGAGCCTCCATGTGCAGACGGCCGTGTGCTGTCCGTGCCGCGGAGCCTCCCTGCAGCGTCCTGATAGTGTGTGATTAAGGAGCCCTGGCCCGATGCCACGTGGTAGATGGCCCCTGTGGGTGGGGAGATAAGGGGAAGATTTATCTCCACCTGTGGGTTTTAGGCGTCCGTGGGCACTTGTTCAGGGCACGCAGATACCACCAAGATAGGAGCCCTGGGAAGAGACAGACAGTACCTCCTTTCCCCACCAGGAGCCCGGCCGCCGCGGGGAGAGCCGTGTGCCCTCCCGACCCGGACGGGAGCCGGGGAGATGCTGGGGGACACCTGCAGGCTCAGAGTGCAGTCCCGAGGGCTGCAACGCTCTTAGGACAGTCAAGAATGACCTTCCGTTTGCTCACGGCCACCAGAGGAATCATCCTAAAGCCCCCCCCCCCACGGTGGAGCTGTCCCCGCTGCACAGGGACCCTGGAGATCCCCAGGAAGTGTCCAGCCAGTCCTCTGCCCGCACCCCACCTCCGCCCTGCGCCTGCACCCTCCTCCGTGCCCCCGGCTGAAACGCGCAGCGATCGTTTCCACGCTCGAGATTCTGGAGGGACCCGCGGCACTGTCCTGAGGGACTCGGCCGGCCACCTCGTATCCTGGCTCAGTCTTCCCTCAGAGATGGCATCCCTGCTGGTCCCCCTGTGGCCCCAGGGGATACTGGGTGACCTCTCATGCAGGCTTTGGCCACGTGCTGTCTTGGCTTGTCACTGCACCGATGCTCACGTCTCATCTCCTTGTCTGAATCAGAAATACGCAGCTGAGTTGTCACGTGTCTACAACACACTGTGTGTTAACCATTTGTTTACACTCTCCTGCGATGTCCAGCGTCCTCTCATTGAGTCAGGGAGGCTCCGTATGTTTCAAAAGCTCAGCACCCAGTTGGTCGACTCCATTTTATGATAAGACCCCAAATCCCATAGAAAGTGCTAGAATCCATCCCTGGGTCTTAGGTTAACTTTGGAAGCAGAGGTGATAGGAGAAGACGTGGCTATTGAAGAACAATGTCCATGGAAACCTAAAGCTCCTTCCTGCCTTCTGTTCCTGACGTTTTCAGTCCTAGCTGGGTTTCACCCCCACCCCCCAGGTGTGCTGCAAGGTAACCAGCAAGGCCCGGGGTTGGTGTGACTCCCAAAACAGCACCCCCAGGGGCCCAGCCGCCAGGGCTCAGGGTGACCTATGGGGGCAGGGCCACCTGTGCCACCCACTGCCCCTTTATCATGTGTGTGTCAGCCGCCCCGTGTTGGGGCAGGACCCAGGTCCGGGTAGGACCGATGCTCAGAGAGCCGCCACACTGCTGCAAGGTGGCAGGGCTGGGCGTGGCTCCGTGGCAGGGCTGGGCGTGGCTCTGTGGCAGGGCTGGGCGTGGCTCTGTGGCAGGGCTGGGCGTGGCTCCGTGGTACCAGGAACCTGCTACTCTGTCCTTGGAGCCTGGCGGAGAGCAGACAGCAGGGCCGTATCACGATGATGCACTCCACGTGGGAAAGTGGCCTTCCCTAGGGAAGGGGGGTGGGTCCCTGATGGCACCTGGGCCCTGCCAGCCCTGGGGAAGGGAGCTCGGCCAGTGCGTGGGCCCTGGGCTGCCGGACACCTTTTCTAGACAGAACGGCTCAAATTCAGTCCCGGCATCCGTGTGCTAAGCACTGTTAACACCTTCACTCGTGGGCAAAACAATTAAAACAACCCAGGACAAAAGACTTTTTAAAAGAGTTAAAATAAAACAAAAACTGACAATCTTCTCCAGTGCCTAACTTGCAGTCGGACTCGGGTGGGTCTGTGTGCCCCGGAGTTTGCGCCGTGGTCGTTAATGGAGCTGGAAGACAAGAAAACGCCATTTGGCTAAACTTAGACCACATAGCCTGCCACTGGGGATCGGACCACAGGACATTTCTGCGTATCCCAGATAGTCTGAATAACTTTCCTCCTGCAGACAGGAGAGACTGCAGAGTCTGACAACAGCCCCGGATTGAGGACGAGATTTCCCTTGGCCTGCAGCGGTCGGGGGAGACAGCAGCTTCTTTCCCGGGACTGGAATTGAAATGGGATCACAGTTTTGTTATTTAAAATATATATATATATTTTTCTTCTAGGGTTCAATGTTTCTCAGAGTAAAGAGCACTGGAGATTTTATCACCGTAGCTGTAGGTCACGGTAACACCAAAATATGACAAATGTATTTCTAAAGTTCATCCCGGAAAATGCTAACTAGGACAGCAACTTGTTCTCACTGTGGTCAAGCCATCTCCCCCCTTTATTCCTCAAAAGAAACGATGCCATTAGACGGCCCGCCCTCACGAAGGCCCCGCCCTTTGGGACATGTGCAGAAGGGACTTGGCCGGAGCGCGCGGGCCGGAGCAGCGGGGAACCCGGAGCTGGAGAGTGTCCCGTCCACAGTCTTCGCTGCGTGGTGCCACGTTTAGCCATGACGGTTGTTTCAGCACGAAGGGTCCATGGGCACAGGAGTACGGGTGGGTCTCCTGATCGATGCTCCCAGCGGAGGATGTGCTGAAGGCCCTGCCTGCACTCTTGCTCGGGAGGACCCTGCGGCGTGGGGCGTCCCCTGGGCCGGGGCTCACGCTGCGGGCCCGCACCTGCAGCAGGCCAGGGTCTCCCGGGAGGACGCGGGGAATGAGGACGTCTCTTCCTCCAGCGCCTTGAACACAGCCTGCTGCGAGTTGGACCGTGTTCCCCAGAAAGGCACGTCCAAGCCCCAACCTCTGACATCTGCAAGTGTGACCGTATTCGGAAATCGGGTCTTTGCAGATGCCTTGTCAGGCTGGGGCCATCCCAGTGAAGGGGGCCCTAGCCATGGCTAGTGCTCTTGTAAAGAGAAAACAGAAACAGCCGGGAGACACAGGGACAGAGGCCGCGGTTAGAGGGATGCGTCGCAGCCAAAGACAGGCGAGGATTGCCCACAGCCACCAGGGGCGGGAAGAGGCAGGCCGGGCCCCGGAGCCCCCGGAGGACGCCTGGGTCCAGGCTCTTGCCGCTACGCCTGAAAGAAGAGCGGCTGCTGTTTCAGGTCGCCCCGTGTACAGCGTTTGCTTCTGCGGGCCCGGGACGCGAACACCGGCCCGTTCTGGAAGTACCACTGGGCAGGCAAGTCCATCTAGCATGCACCGTTGGTTTCTTTAGAGCCACTTTTCTCTGTTACGCCAGGTTTTCCGTCCTGGAAGCCCCTGCCCACCAGATTCCCCTGCAGGGGTGAGGGCGGGAGGGCATCTGCCGTCGGTTCCGCAAACAAGACCCTGCACCACTGGGCAAAAGGCAGATTTAATATTCAAGTCAGCGATTTCTAGTGTTGGATAGAGGAGTAATAAACAATGAATTTTGGTGAATAACATGCTTTTTAAATAAATGGTGCTGACCCATTTTTTTCTGTGCCAGAATCAGCCTCTTCTTTACTTCGGAAATAATATTCCAAATATCACCAACTTTTACTACCCATTATTGTCCT
>VBSM01003039.1:29748686-29761669 GCA_008086735.1 Cheirogaleus medius
AGGTGACGCCCACCCACCCGTCTGCACTGCGGACCTCGCAGGCACAGCTGTGGGGCCCCTCCCACAGTCTCCTGAAGTCTACACCAGAACGAGCAGGATCCTGCTGAGAAGATCCATCCAGACCCCACCAGGAGGGTGGGGTCACTGCGCGTGCACTCGGGCAGGACGGGGTGGCCCTCAGCCACCGTGGTCTCTGAGTGGTCTGATCTGGAGGAACAAGCAAGGGATTTGCAGCGTGGCATTGGAAAACTACTAAGCCTCTCTGATCCTCAGGCCCTGGGCTTCCACATAAAACAAGAAATTACATGGAATTCCCAGTAATTCTCAACAGAACCATTGAGCAGACTACACAGGACAACGCACGTGTATGCGAGCTTGTACACAGTGGCACAGCATGAGCGTTAGTTTCTATTAAACTGTTATAGTTATTATCTTTTTCTTTTCCATTATGATCTTCAGTTTAAATAAATACCATAGCCAGCGCCGGGCCACAGGAAGCATGTGTGATGCCGCCTCTTTGGCACCGTGTCCTCACCAAACTCGGCACAGGGCACAGAGGGACCAGCCCCAGCCCCAAGAATCGGTGACGTCGGAATCCTGCTGCCAAGGCCAGACAACGCCCGGTCCGTTTTGGCTCCTGCAGAGGTGCCAGATCCCAACGCGGCAGAGCTCGGCGCTCTCGGCTCAGCAGTTACCGAGTCTTCTTGGGAAGGAGGTGACGCGCAAGGCCCAGGGCCTCTCCCTCCGGCACAGAAAACTTAACTAAATTAAATAGAAACAAAATCCTGGGAAGAATAAACGCTGAAGTAGAGGCAGCCTATGGGAGGGTCTCCCTCTAACGGCAGCGGTTACAAAACTGTGGATAATCCACGTGGAAGCTCTCCTACCACGACGTTCTGATGTCCCCTGGCCACATAGCCAAAGGCGGTGACATTTGAGCGGCATGTCCCACGTCGGCTGGGCAAGCTGGGTAGCGCACACCGAGAGGGCTTATCCGTGTTAACATAAACCCTCATTAGAGGGGATTAGGAGAGGAACAGCGACAAACAGGATGGACACTAACCCTCGGAGGAGCCCAGGAAGACGCCACGTACTAATTACCCTTTTAAATGAGTCCAAGATGCTGAGGACAGGCACCGGCGTCTGTGCACGGGATGTGTGGGGAATTGTGCCCTGCGCATGACAGCCTGTCTGTATTTTGTAGTAGTTCTGTGTTCTGCACCCCAGACCCACACAGACCCACACAGACACACGCACGCACAGAAACAGACGGAAGTCAGTGGGGACGCTGCCCGAGAGCGGCAGTGGGAGGTGCGCCCTTCCTGCCATCCGCCCGGGCACGGCAGCCCTCGGCCACAGAGGGCCCACAGGTGTGGCGACGTCCGCAGGCCCTAGTGAGGCCAGGGCTGGACCTTGCTGGGAGCCTGCCGCCAGTCCCACTTGGAGGAGAAACGCACTTCTTAAAGCACGTCCTTAAGACCACACTTGTGCAGATTCAGCAGGGCAGCGCCACGGGACATAGCATGTGAGATGGGTGGGTTGTGTGGTCTCACGTCCGTCCCCTGCAGACGGAGCCGCTCCGCTGTGCTCGCGGGCCAGGCTGGACACCGGCCGAGCTGGGGGCTGCGTCCACCTGACACAGCGCCTGCCTGTGCTCGCCTCCCCGTGCCCAGTGCCCCCTGGAGACCCACAGCCCCCTTGGCCAACTCTAAATGCACTGACGCTGGGGTCCACTTCTGGAGCCTCGTCCGGCTGACCTGGGGTGCAGACCTGGACTCTGGGCCTTGCCACCTCACCGCAGGGGCTCTGCCAAGGAGGAAGGGGGGCCTCGAGCCCTCTGTGGCTGTTTGTCACTGAGGCAGTGCAAGAATGGCCCTGGGCCCTGGACCTTGGTCCCTGCTGGGGGCGCAGGCAGTCTGGGAGCAAAGGCAGGTGGCGGGCAGGGGGAGGCCCACAGGTGAGTCTCCCTGGACACCTGCCTGGGTCTCAGCAACACCTTGAACTTGCCCAGCAGAGCCCAAGTGGGGAGCTGGAGGCGTCAGTGAGGCCAGAGTGCTGTGTTCGTGCATTTGCCTGTGTGCATGTGTGTACGTGTGTGTGTGTTTGTGCATGAGCATCTGTGCATCTGTGCATGTGTGCATATGTGTACATGTGCATGTGTACATGTGAGTGTATGTGTCGCATGCATGTGTGTACGTGTGCATATGTGCACATGCATGCATGTGTGTGCGTGCATGTGCACGTGCATGTGTGTTCGTGTGTGTGCATGTGCATGTGTGTGTATGTGTGTGTGTGTGTGTGTGCGTGTGTTTTGCATTCTTGTCTGATACGGTCCGTCAGGTGCAGCCACCAGAGCAGAGCAGACCCAGCAGAAGTCCAGAAGCAGTGTCCGCCCACAGGCCCTGGGACGGGTGCTGCCTTGCTTCCCTCAGGGCTACAGAGAGACACCAGGTGGCCCAGAGGTGGCAAGAGAGAGGGGAAGGTGCAGGTGGAGCCTTCACAGGCCTCCGGGGGAGAGGCTAGGCAGGGCCCTGGCTGGGACAATGAAGGCTTCCTGGGGACACCCTGTTGGTGAAGGCCAGATTGAGGGGCGGGGAGCTCTGGATGTGTTAGCTGCTCACCAAGGCTGCCTTCTTTGCCACCTCTAAGAACTGGCCAGCCTAGTGAGGGGACATTTTTCCCCAGCCAGAAAGGATGTTAAGATGTCAAAATGCCATAATATATGGGCAATTTCAAACATATTTACAACTCAGCCTATGGGTGGTGTGAGAGTGGAATTGTGTGTGTGTGTGCAGGTGTGTTGGGGTGTGGGCGTGGGAGCGTGTGTGTGTGAGAGTGTGGGAGCGTGTGAGCCCATGTGTTTGGGAGGGCAGGTGGTGGCTCCAGGCAGAGCCCACAGACTGCAGAGGGTCCAGTCTCCCCACCTCTGTGCTGAGCCCCATCCCCCCGTCCCCTCTGGAAGCCTGTGCTTTGGAAAGGTCGCTCCAGCCCCATGGAGGAGCCTGGAGCAGGGGCTGAGCGGGAATCGGGAGGCGCTATGGGGGCCTTGCCACTGCGGTGTCACTGCAGTCAGGCCAAAGATGTGGCTGGAAGCCAGCTGGGGGCACAGGTGCAGGGATCCACCACTTGGCGCCTGGCTGTGGCACCTCTGGGATCAGAGAGCCTCCGACCCTGCCCTGAGCCTGCCGGATGGTCGCAGCCTCCCTGTGCCGTCACTACACACAACGCTGACTTGTCTGTCCCGTCCCCTCCGCCCCACCACTGCCGCTGACGGTGAGGATGCCACTTTCACACCCCCTTCCTTTTTGAGCCACGGTTGCTCCCAGAATCTCTGCTCATTGAAGCATAATTCTGGCACCTGTTCTCCCGAAAGGCACGCGTACAGTTGACGCCCCAGCCTTTGCTGGCTCTCTGGGGTGTGCAGTCGGGTGACAGGGGCTTCCTTCAAGGTGTGGCCGCCCCTGATCAGTAGCCAGCCCTTCCCCGCTGCCGTCGGCAAGGTCCTGCTACCCGCGGGTGCCTGCTGCATGCTCCATGTTCAGAGAAGCTTATCGGGGAGGCAGAAAGGACCTCACAAGCGCCCACCTCCAGCAGAACCCACCTGTCAGTGCGCTGCAGCCTCTGATGAACTCCTGTCCTCCTCCCTCCACCAGGAGCAGCCTTCATCGACCACCCCCTCCAGCCATGCCGGGAAGGGCGGGTGCGTCCCGCCATGAAGGGTCGCCCTCTGCCCAGACTGCGCCGCCCGCCTTCACTCTGGGGCTATGGCCAGTGCCTGGGTCTGGGCTGTTCGTGTCTGACCAGGGCCAAGTTTCCTTCCAGAGGACAGGTTTGCATCTGAGTGGGACCTGACGTTGTTAGTGAGGGTCCTGCCTCGGCTCCGAGCAGACACTCCCGTCGCAGAGTCTCCAGGGCCCTTAGCGAGCTGCCTGGGCAATGTCTTCCCGTCTGCCTGCTGGCCTGTGGTCCGCAGGAGGGAAACCCATCTCGTTCCCAACCGAGCTGCAAACGCTGGCGCCTCAGATGGAGAGGGGCTCGGGGGCTCAGGGGCCGGGGGGAGCAGCTCTGCCCTAGTGAGGCCGGCACACCCGGGACACAGTCACCCAAGGCCCTCGGGGCCGGCTCCCTCTGGGTCAGACACCAGGACCGCACGCGTGTGGGGCCGAGCCCGTCCTCGTGCATTTACCTCCTCGTGACCCAACCACACTGACATCTGCAGGGACAGCACTGCAGGCAGCCCCAGGTCCCCAAGCCGGGTGACTGCGTCCTTGTGCCAGTGCCCTGAGACAAGTGTCCCCCAGCAAGCCTCAGGGTCCGTGTGCGCCCTCCTGGGATTACGGCCGTGCGGGGGCTCAGGGTCGGGTGGTACTTTTCGGTTTGGGGGATTTTGAGGAGAACAGTATCAGTGGTTCACACAGCAACATAGGGGATCACTAGGCACAAAGCCCTACCCACTGTCCACTCGGTTACGCAGACACCCCTGCTGTGAGTCCCCGCAGCCCTGAGTCCCACGCATTGCTGTGCCTTGGACATTTGCTGGGCATGTTTTTAAGAATTGATGGTGCCCTTGATCCTAAGCACTAGAGCACGGAAACCGCGAGGCCTGGGGCCAGGAGCCCACGTGGTACATCCTAGACTTGGCCGTGGGGGAGGACAGAGCAACCTGTCCCGTGTTGTCAGGAAACCCCTCCCCACCCTCTCTTGTCATCTTCATTCTGTCAAAGAGCGATAAGGCCCAGCAGTGCCATGTGGCATGCCAAGGACCGTCCGACCAACACGGGAAGAGCAGGGACCACCCCCACACCACTGGTGGCTGGTTCCAGGGAGCCTACACTGTGGCGCTGAACTGGGCTCCCTCCTCCAGGCTGGAGCAAAGAGGTGAGCATCTTGCGGATCACTGCCAGCACTGCCACCCGCATCTGCACCACCCACGGCACGTGGGTGACAGTCGGCAGTCGAGAGACAAATCTGTCAATAAACCTATCAACACCTGCAAAGAGAAGCCAAGCACTCCATGGGGGCTGTCTTCACGGGGCCAGTTGTCACCCCTGGCTGCGTCTTAGACCTGCCTGGAACATGCAAGACAGCTGCAGTCCTGCACTCCGGGCCAGGCGGACCACACCAGAGTCCCGGCACCCGGGTTTCGAAGCTCCAGGTGACGCCAGTGCCCTACCAGGGCAAAGAATCACAGTGCAAGCCCTTCGTTCCCACCTGTGGTCGTCTCATGCACCAGGCCTTCTGCGGAGAGGACACTTCCTCAGGCTTCGCCCTCTCGAGATGCAGGGCTGCAGCCTCCCAACCTCGGCCTCAGTTTCACCCATGCAGAGAAACCCGTGGTTAAATTGCCCTGGTAGCATTGTGACATGATGTCATTTATTTTCAGGACACAATTGGTGCCCATCGGCTGATAGGTATCTATAGTACTCTGATGATTTGTTGACGGTCTTAACGTGTCATTTAAGTTTTTCAGCCATACCTAACTGCATCTTATGAGGGGAATTAATTAAATTCCTTAGTGATAGTTGCAAATTTGGGAACTCACGAAGGTCTTGGAATAGATCTGCCATGCATGCAAGAGTGTGCTACATCTGAAAGGCTTTCGTGTGAGGACAGAAGGAGAGAGACAGCTGAAGTGGAAGACAGAGACGACGTTATTACAAACCAGAGAGGGAGCTCTGGGGTACACTAATTACGGGGTACAGCAGCAGGGAGTTGCCTATTTCATTTAACCTGAATGACTCCAAGCGAGATGAACCCGACCTAGTCCTGGCCTAGGAGACCCGTCGGCAGAGACGGTGGATCCACGAACCGTGCAGGGTCTCAGCTGGGGCGTGGCTTCTGTGGCTGGAAAGTGGAGGTGAGCCGTGGTCGCAGGTCGCAGGAACAGCCTTTTGTTTCACCTGTTATTAGAGGTACCACAACGTGGTTTTTAAGGTTGTAGATATTGTGGGACATAAAAAAAGCCACATGTTATCAGTGTGGACCAGATGAGCAAGCGACATCCAAAGATCGCAGAAGTGCGGTCAGTGGTGGGGTAATTTTGGTTGAGAAAAAAGGGATTGAATCCCTCCACAGTCCAAATGCCACAGGCGTGTTAGGTGCAGGAACACTCAGGTGCATCCTGGACTCTCTGCCCGGGCTCCAGGGCCCGCCCGCCTGACTCACTTCCGCAGAGCCCCAAATAGTCCGCCTCTTTAAACCATCAGTTGCAAAACTAGGTGGCTTTTTCGCATCCTCACGCTGCTTATAATTTTTGCCCTGAGAACTGGGAAACGTTCCTTCGCAGGATCAAAGGACGGGGATGTCGATTTGCGAGTCCTCCATTAGGTTTCCCATTAAAAATGAATGCTGCTAATAATTTCATTTATATGCATTAGTATTTTGGAAAAAAAAAATACCTCCCCTGAATTTGCCTTGAAATTCAGAATGCTCTCGGAAGCACCATGACAAGCCGTAATATCACGGTATTTTCCTGATTTATCTCTATTTCTTGATTGTAATATGTCGTTATTATATGACAAAAGCGACGCCTTAGGAAAAGCACAGGGCTTTTTTTAGCGGAGCTCATCTGTTTCTTTTAGTTTTAAGCTTAAGCCAGTGGGCATTTTTAAGTCTACATGGTAATGCACACTGCACCGTGACCATTCTCGCCGTGGCTGTTTTATTTATTTAATGCCAAGACAATAAAATTTGAGATTAGGTGGATAAGCATTATTGGTTGATACATTTCTGATAGCGTGTTTTTCTTCCTATTTTCCGTGCAGGGCTGCACATAAACACTGCGTAGGCGCCTAATGCATACGTCTGCTGAGGGTGATACTACACTACCCTCAGCCATCATCGAATGCCCCTAAAGGCATTGTGGGTTAACGGTGATTTAATCCCCTTATGCATGCATAATGTGACAAGCTTTGCATAAATAATAATAAATAATTGGTATGTATAAATAATTTATCATTTATTTTCGCAGTAGAAGTAGAATTCTTAGACATATTTTAAACAAAGGGAACGGGCAAACATGATCTCAATGAAAAGGGGTTAAGTCTTTTTCAAACACAACTTTCAAAGCTCATATGCATTCGATGTATATTTGTGATTTCTTTCAAAAGAGTGTCTATATCCCCCAAGTCTTTGAAGCACAGCACCATACCTATATCGGAGACAGAAAACGATAAAAAATAAATCCTACCTTGGAGATTCTTTTTAAAATAAAGTGGGTAATATCTCTTATTAAGAAAATAATTTTTTTCCCCCTGGGAGTGAATCAAGTCCAGACCTTCTCAGCTAAATACATCATTTGATGTGAAGATTCCATGTTTAGTTTGGTAAACATTTCACGTTAAACTTAGGTATCTAAATCTAAGTGTATGCAAAAATACTCGGGAAAATGCTAATAAAATTGAGAACTAGTCACTTGTCAGCTTAAGGAAGGGGATGAAGGAGATAGAAGATTGAATCACTGCACAAATGAGCAGGAAAGTCTCCCTGTCTCCTTTCCAAGGCTGTCCCCAGTGGCCAGCACAGGTGTCCTTGGGGACCTCAGAACCGGGAGCACACGGCCACGCCCTCCGCAGACAGGTGTGGCCGAGCCGCCCGGCAGGAGAGTCCCCCACACAGAGGGTTCTTGTCCATCAGCCACATGTTCTCTGTATCTCAGATTTTCCTTACTTTCCTTTGTTGTCAATAGCAATGGGATTTTTTTTAATTCCCATAATATTCAACTCTTTGGGAGTAATCAGTTTCAGTAAAAAATTAGTTTTTATGAAAAAACTGGGAGGCCGAGCACCCCCCAGGGAGACAGCAGCCTTGCAGAGATGTGGCCCGGCCCACAGCCTCGTCCCTGTCTGTCCCCCCAGCCCCCGCCCTCCCTGGACCCCTGGCACCTGCCCACTTTCCATCCAAGGCCACACGGAGGACATTCGCTTACCTCCTGTTTGGACTTTGAAGAAAGAACGATACACTTTCACGTTTCATTTTACAGACAATTTTTCTTGGTCACAGCTCAAGACAGTTCTCTCTCTGTATTTAAAGAGTAAACGTGTTTTGGTCCCAGATTACTTGGTCAAGCCTGACTCCACCCTTGATTGGTGATTCAGCAGAAGTCATGTTCGCTGGGAGTTGTCCCCCCCAGCCAGTTAGGGGGACACAGCTTACCTCGCAGCAGTCTCCTGATGCTGGAGGAATATTGCATGTTACAAGCCCGTGCTCTGCTTGGGGCACATCCCTCTCCCCAGCCCCTGGACTGCCCCAAGTCCCGTCTTCAGTGGCTCTCCTTTGCGCCCCTCCTCTGGGGCTCCACACCGCCCACCCGGCTCCCCCGCGCCTGCCCACTGCTGTCCACACCTCCCTGCCCTCGGCACCACCCTGGCCACTCGGACTCTCGGGGTCGCGACAGCCAGCCTGGCCCTTTCCTGCCCATCTCTCTCCCTACATCCCTACGTTTGCATATTTCAAACAGTTTTCTCAGCTGCTCAGATACAGAAAATAAATTCACTTTTGCAAATTACAAAAAATCAAGAGCCACAGGAACGAAAATATGAAAGAATAAGTACCAACAACTTCTCCCTGCCCTGCTCCTGAGGACGGGGTGGTGGGCTCCCTGGTGGGCTTCTCTCTCGGTGGCCCTGTGGTCAACCTCAGGCAGGTGGAGTGGGTGATGGGTGAGGAGGGACCAGCGGAGACCTGGAACCGGGGCCCAGGGCTGATGGAAGGGGAGCCCCGGGAGAGGCCCAGGGGACCAGAGCGGACCGTGCAGCTGGGGACAGGGGACATGTGACGGAGGTGTCTGGGGAGCACAGCGCTGGAGGGTGGGGAGTACCATCTGCCTGGAAGAGGCTCTGCTGAAGCCTAGGTGGGTGCTACGCAGCCTAACCCTGTCTTCCCACCACACCTCCACCCCATGCTCAAAGCCGCTTTTAGAGAAGCACCCTGCCTTGAGTTGTTTGTAAGGAACATTTAGAGTCCTCGGGCCTAGCAGGCCCTCCAGTGTGAGATGACAAGCTCTGGACGCCCACAGATACGGGACCAGTGAGCACGTCAGCCTGACGCTCCCCCGGACCCTGCAGGTCCACCAGCGACACCGCGAGGCCAGGGCCACCGATCGCGGGACAGACAAGACTGCCCATGAAAACACAGATGGCCACTCCCGTGACCACGTCATAGCTCACTGGGAAAGACCCCTGCGGGCAGCCGAACCGTTTCCTCACCTCTGTGCTGGGGACAGAGCTGTGTTCCCCGGAAAGGTACGTGGAGGTCCTGCCCCCAGCACCTGTGAGCATGACTGTGTCTGGACAATGGGGCCACACGGGGCTGGGGAGACCCTAATCCAGCGGCTGGTGTCCTTGTAAGACGAGAGAGGTTTGGACCCAGCGACGTGGAAGGGAGACCCCGCGTGACAGAGACGCAGGGCGGGAAGACAGCCCCGCGGGGAAGACAGAGACCGAGTGCTGCAGCCACAGCTGAGCAAGGCCACGGGCACTGAGCACTGGGAGGACACATGGAAGGCCTGTCCCCCTGGCGCCGTCCCAGAGCGCCTGGCCACACCGACGCCGCCGTGATTTCAGACCCATGGCCTCCAGAACCGTGAGACAGAACATTTTTGTTACTTTAAGTCACCGAGTTTTTGGTAACGTGTCACGGCAGCCCCAGGAAATTACTACAGGGTACAGGATGCATTTCTAAAGGGAAAACAGCCACGGCCATCCAGAAACCCCGGCGGTGGGCAGCCTGCCCCTCACTCGCAGCTGTGAGCTCATCAGCAGTTGGCAGGGCCGGAGCTGCGCCCAGGGCTCCTGCGCGTGCTTTTAAGTGGCCGGCGCCGGGTTGAGGCCCCTTGGTCTTCCCGTTGGTGGAGACAGTGTCCACCGACCGGCCCCGGCCAGCATGCACCAAAGTCCGTTCCCGGATCAGGATGCTCCGTGCACTCAGCACCTCCACAGTCCTTTGCGAGACTCCACTGCCCGGGGAGGGAGGGACATCGGATAGAACTTAAGGAAAGCGTGTTCGGAAGGAAGAACGAGACAGCCACACTAAGCTTCCCATCAAAGGTGAGTGTTCCTGTAACCTCTCTCCAGGAAAAGCCGGCACAAGGGCTCTGCAGGAAGATGGGACCGTGCCACGGTGACGTGTTGTCAGGCAGGCGGCGAAGGCCGGTTGGTCTGTCCCTTAGGGAAGCTGTCCCTGTGTGCACACTGGAAGGTCCCAGTGCCGTCGCCGGTGCCATTCCTTGACCCCGCATGGGACAGCACAGCCCCCGAGAGAAAGCGTTCCTACCGATCGACGTTGCTCCTCCAGCTCCACCGCGACACGGTGTTTCTCTTGGCGGGGGTCACCGGAGCTCCGCGCCCGTCATCACTAGCTTATTAGTGCTCGAGGCAATTAGCGGAGAACAAGCAGAGGAGACAGGCCGGCATTGAAACCCAGAAGCCAGAGGGAAGCCGCCCACGGCGTCTGTTATTTCAAAGCGCTTCAAAGGCAGGGCCGGCTTCCTCCGCGAAGAGAGGGGTGTACGGTTTCTGGGCGGCGTCCACACAGCAGAAGGGGCTGGCTGCATTTCTTCCCGGCCGATTCGAGTTACACTCACGCTCGCCTCCCAATAATAGGCGGGTGGAAAGCGCTTTTCAGTTTCCACCCAACCCCGCGTGCAGTGTGCGGCGTGATTAGCCAAGGATTAAAAATCCAATTAGACTCTCCCTCGACATGACACATCAGAAGAGGAGTTTTGAGGAACACGTTGAAAGCCACTTCTCAGTAAGGCTGAGCACAATGACGCACACCAAACAGAGAACTGATGTCCCGGGAACTCCAGAACTTCCAGAACAAATTGACTTTCGCCATTTCCAGTATAAATACGCGTTCCTTGCTGTTAATTACACTGACCGAGAACAGTAGATGCATTTGAATGAATGTCCGCGGGAACACGGAGATCTGTGCTTTGTAGCCGAGAACTGGCTCGCGTGGGTGGGCACGGTGCCCTTAGTGCGTGCCCGCTACGGTCAGGCCAGGAGGCTTTGACAATATCGCATTCAAGAAAATACGTAGGAATCTTCCGTGGAAAGGGCACGACCTGCGGGACGGCAGCATACCTGACTTGCTTAAGTGATGGGGCCGTGTCACCTGTTGTATCATGCCACCTGGTGTGGTTTTCCTTCAGTAACGTGGCGGATACTACAAGTTTCGTGAGGCAAGAGAATCTCTGATTTTTATTGCTAAAAGAAAACTAAACTGGAAGATTTCGGATAATTAGGTTCTTAGGATTACCTGCTCCTTTTGTATTGCCCTGTCATTGAATGCACAATTCGATTTACATGGATATGTGTCATGCAATTGTTTCTCCATGTCCGTTGTCTGTTTCAGTCAAAATAAGATGCTGAATCATTTGCTCTGTGCACAGCAGTGTTGTGTGAATAGAACATTTTAAGACCATTAACGAATGTGAGTGGTTCACAAAAACTCTCATTTTTAGCATGGAATCTGTGGTGTTTACTTGGCAAGGACAATATAAATGAACATTTCAATGTTAAAAAAAATGAAAATGTGCTTTTTCAAAAAGACACACCTGTGAAGTTACATCAGAACCTTCCTTTTTTCCCTGCTTTGAGATGTGTTTGTTAGCCCGCGTCTGCTGTTAGCTAATCTGTGAATTCACATCAGTGGTGCACTCCACTGCACTTCCCTTCCAGTTACACTTTCAATTTCCTTCTGATAGGCTGTCTGGCTCCCCACGTCTACTGAGCTGGGGCAGCGTGGTGCCACCCTTCCCGTGGACTGGTGCGTGCCAGGCTAAGCTTGCTCAAATTCCCTCCCACACAAAAGGTCTCCCTGCGTCTGTGCGCCCTTCCGTAGTATCTGATTTCCAGACGCTGTGTGCTCAGTTACCTCCAGACCCAGGTCAGCAGCCACGAAGCCCCCGCTCAGGAGAGAGGCGTCTTTCAGAGCAGGAGGCACTGTCTGTAGCTCGGTCGGGTGTCGAGTGACAGTCGTCGGGAAGGCCTCGGGACTCGCGGAAGAGCTCTCCCGTCCCTCTTCCCAGAGAGAAGGGCGGCGGGCACCTTGCTCTCCCACTGTGGAACCCAGCCCCACGATGTTATTGTGGCCTTACCTTGACCATCAGTTTGTGGGGGAAAACGAACAGGAATGCCCAAAAACTAGACTTGCACAAGTCGCGTGGGCTGAGCCGTCTCAGTCTGCTTTGTCCTCAGAAGGTTCAAATTTATCCTAATGATGGGCGTTTCCTTTTTTAAGCCTTCGGTGCTTTGTTTTAGTGAGTGATGTAGATGACTATTTAAAAAGTAAAATATAGTTTTGTTCTTTCAGGTGTGAGCACCTCAAGGTGCCCGTAAACACATGCACGGCCGATATAGACAGGTAAGCGTTGGATGCTTCGTTTCCCAGTTAGTGAAACGGTGACGACGAACGAGTCCACCCGCCTCGGTTTTACACACACACTAAAGCCAGGCAAGGTGGGCGGGACTTCCTGGGTCACAAGACCGGTGGTGGGAGGACCAGCTTGAAGACCTGGGCCTCCCATTTCTCTTCCGAGTTTCTTTTTATGTCACTGGTCAGCACCGAAACCTGAGTTCCTCTACTCGACTGCGTAGATGACAATGAAGCCAAAGGTGGCTGTTCCGAGTGTCCTTACCTGGATCACACGCTCACAGCGCAGAGGGGATGGGCCGGCTGGGGAGGCCCGTGTGTCGTCAGCTGTTTCCGTCACGGCAGCGAGCTCTGGTGCCACTGTGCTCCCAACAGCAGCCACCAGCGCCGTCCCGTCCCCTGCAGACACAGGTCTCTCCTTTCCTCCCAGGGCTGTGCCTCTGCCCTGTCCCGCCTCTCATGAGACCAGGGGTAGTGGGGACAGAAAACAAGAAGAGAGCTCAGTGGTGTCAGCCGCCGCACTGAAGATCACTGCTCCAGCCGTGAATATCATTGGCCACCGTCCAATTTTAAGCCGATGTGAAACCTGCAAGAGAAGCTCCCAAACT
>VBSM01003039.1:29761769-29779403 GCA_008086735.1 Cheirogaleus medius
AAAAAAAAAAAAAAAAGGGGGAGCCTCCGAGTTGGAGTGTCCAATCCCCACATTTGCAGGTGAGACGCAGAGACTTACATGGATGTCCCTGCACCCAGCCAAGGTCCCTACACCTCTTCCACCTGGAACTGGCGATTCTCTCGCTGTGCCGCGATTCAAGGGTTTTGCCCTGTTGCTCTCGCCTGCTGGAAGTACATCCAGATGCATCTTTAGATGGAACAACAAGCAAACAAAACTGAAAATAAAATGCCTTTCGGTCTCCACCAGACACACAGCTGCCCCTTGGGCTACGTCAGCTGCAAACTCAGCCTCCACACAGCCTCCTCCCTGAGAACCGGCTTCCCGGGGCGGCAAAGAGGGGTGTGAGCCCTCAGTCATAGCATTTTTGGCTTCAAAGTCAGATGAATGAGGATAAAGGAATATTTTTACTGCATGCGGAATTCCATCTGAAACCTTTCAGAGGATACCTGGATCTGGGGTGAGGAAGGCCAGTTTCTGCTCAAACTTCTTCCTGCTTTATTCTTAACTTCTGAATTCAACCACTAAAACTTACCTGGTGTTTTCGGTCCTGCTCTCCACGGGGAATGACTGGTGGGGGGCAGAGGGGTTTGTCAAAGTGCCCACGGCTGATCGGTCTGACTCTGAACCTATCAAAGTCCCTAGGGCTGATTGATCTGACCTTGCAAAGAAGGCACCTCCAATGGAAGGGAGCGTCCTGATCAGGCCGCTGCCTCTACACCTGCACCCGGTTAGTCGTGGGGACACTCGCCACAGCGAGGAGCAACACGGGGCTCCGCATAGGCAAGGAACGCCGGCTGCAGAGCAACCAGGGTCTTGCCCGTTGTGAAAATCCCACATGCAATTGTACCTAATGCTTATCTTTTACACTGACTACGTTTTCTCTGGATCGAGGGTCTTAGAGAGCTGAAGGCTCGATGAGGAATTAATCCTCTTGCAAAGTGTGCTCCTTTTTGTGGGTCTGGAGGCACGTCAGCCGCCGTCCTCTCTCGAGCCAGACACTCTCACCTCCCAAACTAAGTGGAATATTTGTGGTCTTCACGAGGACTAAGGTTGTTTAGCAAGGCAACAAAATGGCATTTAACATTTAATAGGGTTTTAAAAAGAAAAGCTGAAAACTGGAAACCGTCACATCTGAGTTGGCGTTGCTGTTTACTTGTGACATTAAGAAAAAGTAAGCCATACATTTTTAGCACCACCAAACAACTCGGTGTCAGGTGCTTGTACAAATCAGTCTCAATGGGCTCAACTGCTGTTTACACTGGACTTACAAAGCTGATGTTAATACGGCCTCACTCGCGCCCGCAAGCCAGCCATGTTTTTGGAGTGTGGAATGTTTTGTTCCTTCTTAGCCACCCGGGTTGGCCTCTGCTCCCACCTGGCGGGCTGCTCCTGTCCCCAGCTGGCTGGCGGAGGTGCTCTGTGCTGGGCACCTGCTGCTACCCGGGACAAAGTGCTGGAGAGTCGGGTGCACTTCCCAGGGTTCTCCTCAATTATCCGGACATGGCTTTCATTCCAAAACCATATCGTGTTTTACCTTGAAAGGGCCTTTGGGTAAGATGGGTCCGATCCCCAAATTCCGCAGGTGAGACACAGAGACGCAGATGAGTTTCCAGTACTCTGTGGGGCCTCTGTCTCCCGGCATCCAGGCTGCTGGTTCCCCCCTTTGTGCCGCGATGGGGTGGAAGGAACTGTCCACCCATGGTTTCCAGGTGACGAGGCTTCTCCCAAGCAGACAAGGCATTTCTCTATTTTAACACACACTGGGAAATGGTCCAGGTGAGTAGAAGAGGAATTCTCCCAGCCTGCTCCCAGTGATCCCACAGCCATGCGCAGCCGGGCAGCAAATGCATTTTTCGTAGGTGCTTCTCCGTCTGTGGACTCTAAACCGGGGGAAGTTCTCAAGTCCCCAAAACTCTATTGTCTCCAGTGCAGTCAGAGAAAGGATGCTGGCGTGTGTTTCTGAGCAGAGACGTGGAGAAGGAACCGGGTGTGGGGTAAGCTAGCTATTAGGGATCCTAACAGCGTGGGATTGGGAGATGGCATGACAGAAGCCTTTGAACCTTTACTAAATAACTGTGTGAGAGTAGAGACCATTGCCCAGGATGTCTGCTGCAGCCTCCGCTTGAGAAACCCTATCCACCCCCTCCCCAAACCCCAGAGAGCCTGCCGTGCCGCACGTTCCAAAGTCATCTCTGTCCTCGACCTCAGTCATGCCAACAGGCCCACCCCTTTCCCGCCCTGCCCTGGGACGTGCAACATCTGTGATCCGCTTCTAAGGTTCACAAACTTTCTCTTCTTTTATTTCTTTCCAGGACATAAAATTCCGCCTCTGTTCTTAAGGGTAGAGAGTCTTCTGATCCTAGAATATAGTATTATAAATCTCTCCTTTTATTTAGCTCTTCATAATTCGGTCTCTCCCGTGTTCTGTAGTTTCCGCGGTCCAGACCTACTATATTGCATTCATCCCTAACCATTGCATCTTTATGCTATGTTGTTTGCGTTTTGTCATTTCTGTTTCAAATATTTTCATGGCCCATTTTCTGAGGTCTCTTCCTTCTCTCCTCCGGCTTCTCCTGGGAACTGGACGTCGGGCCGAGCTCCTCCAAGTTCTGAAGCAGTTCCCTATCACAGTGGGGAGGGCTTCTTCCACGGCCAGATGCGTAGGAGCCCAGGGCCCCGCTTCCCTCGGGAGAGGCGGACGCGGGTCTTCAGAAGGCAGAGTGGTGGCGGCAAGGCCACTGCTCTGGTCACGGTGGGAAGGGTTTTCCTCAAGTCCCAGGAATGTTCTGTATAAAACAAGGTAAATTGGGGTGGCCATCCATGCTCAATGATTAACCTCACATGTGACTCAATGTAGACATTATTTTAATGATGTTTCCTATTTAAAATAGTTCACACTCTGCACATTTCCTTGGCCTCTCTGAGGTCTTCACAGTGTGGCGTTCCTATCTGTTTATCAAGAAGCGATATTCAAAAATAAATATCTGATAGGCTTCAGTTGGGGACTGTCCCATCTGTGTGTGGCGTCATCTGTGTGTGACTGTCACCTGTGTGTGACATCATCTCTGTGTGACGTCATCTGTGTGTGACGTCCAGCCCGCATGGGGCCACAGTGTGAGGGAGTCAGGAAAGAGCTGTGGGAAGCAAAGTCCACATCAACACAGGCGCTCGCCAGGGAAGGCAACGTCCTGAGCCCGCCTTGCTGGGGAGGGGAAGCTGCCTTCCGGAAGGTGCATGTGGGGAGGGGCATCAGGTGGCTGCCAGGTCTGCTCGTGCACAACAAAGGGAAATCCTGACACTGAAGAGAGGCGGAGGAGAGGCAATAATAAGCACAAGGGCAGAAGTCAATAAGATAGAAAACAATCAATAAAGAAAATCAATCAATTAATCAATTAACCCCCAAAGTTTGTTTTTCTGAGCAGATCAATAAAATTGATAAATTTCTAGCCAGGCTAACTAGGACAAAAACGAGAGAAGATGCAAGTTGCTAGTATCATACGAGATGGGGGCGGCTGCCATGATCCAACCAACAGCAAAAAAGACACAAGGAAACTTAACGAATGATTCTGCAGAGATGAATGTGATGGCTTAGAAGAATTGGACTATCTACTGAAAGATACGAAACAGGAAACTCACTCAGAAAGAAACTGACAACATCAATAGCCCTGTATATTCGAAGATATTGAACTTGCATCTAAAATTCTTCCATAAAGAAACCTCTAGGTCCAAATGGCTTTTCTGGTGAATTCCAGAAAATATTAAAGGAAGCAATAATACCTATTCTATACAAGCTGTTTAGCATGAAGTCACCATAATCTTGATACCATAACCAGTCAAAAATATTCAAAAAAAGAAAAGTACAGTTAATACCTTTCCAGAAAATAGAGGCAAACATTTCTTAATAAACCCTTATAGTATAAAGTCCAAAAACATACAAAAATGTTGATACATCTTGCTTAAATGGGGTTCCTCCCAAGAATACAGGGTTGGTTTTTATTTGGAAAATAATTCAATATAATCAGTAATATTAATTAATTTTAGGAAAAAAGAGGTAGACTCATCTAAAGCCTTCTAGTTTTCAGCTCCACGTGTAAAAATACTGGAAGGTACCACTCCATCCCTCCATCCAGACCTCAGTAAATAGCCATAACAGACTGAAAAGTCATCAACTCTTCTTGGATCCATAGAGAGGTGTGGACACGGGGCAAGCTGCTGGTCCAAGACTGGAGGGACAGACAGGCACAGGCAGGAAGTCACGGCTTACTAGAGCATCCACCACCCCAGGAACTAGTGCCAAGGCAGGACAAACCGGAATGGGCAAATTGCTGGAGGCTCAGAGAAGACATGTCTGAGAATTTAAAATGTCAGGACACTCACAGTCAAGCAACCCATGAAAAAGTGGTCAAAGAACACGAACGGAAGCTTCTCAAAAGTAGGCTAATGGCCAATAAACATACGAAAAAATGTTCGAGCTCTCTAATCTTCAGAGCGATGCAAATCAAAACCACAATGAGATGTCACCTAACCCCAGTTAAAATGGCTTTTTATCGAAAAGTCCCAAAACAATAGATGCTGGCCTGGATGCAGAGAGAAAAGAACACGTATGCACTGTTGGTGGGACTGCAAACTATTGCAACCGTTATGGAAATCAGTATGCAGATTACTCAAAGAACTAAAAGTAGACCCTACCATTTGATCCAGCAATCTCACTACTGGGTACTTACTCAAAGGAAAAAAAAAGTCACTTTATCAAAAAGACACTTGCACTTGAATGCTTATAGCAGCACAATTCACAATCGCAAAGATGTAGAATCGATCCAAGTGCCCATCCATTCATGAGTGGATTAATAAAATGTGGTATACATATGAATACTATGGAGTACTACTCAGCCATAAAAATAATAGATTAATATCTTTTGCAACAATCTAGATGGAACTGAGAGCATCCTCCTAAATGAAGTATTGCAAGAATTGAAAAACAAACATCACATGTACTCACCATTAAATTGGAACATACCGGACAGCGCTCCTGTGCCCAGACGGAAGTAAAATGCAAGGGAAATCATGCAGGGGGGAGGGGGAGGAGGGGATGGGTGAAATCAGAACTAACAGGTATGATTTGCACGATCTGACTCAAGCAGTACAAAAGCAATCCATGTGACCAAAACATTTGTACTCCCATAATATTCTGAAATTTAAAAAAAAAATGTTAAAAAAGAAACACTCAAAAAAAATATGCCAGGAAGACCCACCTACGGGGGCCCCACACTTTCATGAGTTTTGCCTCCAGGGGCTTGACCAGGTTCTCACAGTAAATACGGTAGGAAAATGCCCTCTTGCTTCTGGCAAGGAAAGGGCAAAAGGAATCAGTTTGAAAAGGGCCAGAACACCCTGTTCTTCCTCCAAGCTCTGCCCTCAGGAGAAATGATGTAACCAGAGCCTGGCCTGCTGGGTTTCATCCCAGAGGCTGCCCGGCGTGGGGAAGGGAAACGCTGAACTCCAGCTGGCTCCAGCCTTTGGCCTGAGAGAAGGAACGTGCCCCACTCCAGCCCACTGATGCCACCCCGTCCCACAGGTGCAGGGGAGTAGGAATGGGAACACTTGTGAGGTGCAATGTCCAGGGACACAGCTCATTAAGACATGGAAAACTAGTCACGGGACTAGAGACTCCTTCTCTCTCCCCACACCTCGTCTCCCATCACTAACAGCCCATTCACACAGTTTCTTTCACCCAGTCCATCATTTCCAGTTACCAAGAGAAAATCACAAGGCATACTAAAGCACCAACACACACACACACACACACACACAATTTGGAGAGACAGAAAAGCATCAGGACCAGGCATGGCAGGGATATTGAAATTATCAGGTTAAGAATTTAAAGCAACATGAATTGATAAGCTAATGGCTTGATTAATAGATAAAGTAAACAACATGCAAGGACAGAGGGACAATATAAGCAGAGAAATTTCTCAAGGAACTAAAAGTAGATCTAGCATCCAATCCAGCAATCCTACTACTGGGCATCTACCCAAAAGACAAGAGGTCATTTTATCAAAAAGGCACCTGCACGTGAATGTTTATTACAGCACAATTCAGAATTGTAAAAATGTGGAATCAACCTAAGTGCCTATCAATTCATGAGTAGATTAACAACATGTGGTATATGTATGCCATGGAGTATTACTCAGCCATAAAAAAAGATAAATTAATGCCTTCTGCAGCAATATGGACAGAACTTGGGACCATTATCCTAAGTGAAGTCTCTCAAGAATGGAAAAACAAACACCATATGTACTCTCTAGCAAATTGGAACTGACCAATGGGCACACCGGTGCACAAAGGGAAGTGGAGGTCGTGGCAATCAAGCAGAGGGGAGGAGGAGAAGGGGAGGGGACAAGAACCCACCTAACAAGTACAATGAACACTTTTTGGGGGATGGGCACATTTATAGCCTGGACTAAAGTCATATATCAAAAACATGTGCACCCCCCTCAATATTTTGAAATAAAAGGAAAAAATAAAAAAAGAAAGAAAGAATCAAAAAACAAAATGCTAGAGATCAAATACACTGTAACAGAAATGAAGAATGCCTTTGATGGGCTTATTAGTAGATTGGACATGGCTGATGAATCTGTAAGCTTAAGAGTATATCAATAAAAACCTCTAAAAGTGAAAATCAAAGAGAACGGACTGAAAAAAAAATCAGAAAAGAATACTCAATGATTATGGGATAGCTATAAAATATGTAATGCGTATGTATGAGGAATACCAGAATGAGAAGAAAGAAAGGAACAGAAGAAATATTAAAAACAATAATAGCTGAAAATGTCCACAAATTAATATCAGATACCAAACCACAGAACCAAGAAGCTCAGAAAACATCAGACAGAATAAATGATAAAAAGAAAAACAAAACTATACCTAGGCATGTCATTTTCAAATGACAGAAAATCCAGGAAAACAAAAAAATTATTTAAAAAGCCAGAGAGCAAACAAACAAACAACATACACAGAAAAACACCTTATCTATACAGGAACAAAGAAAAAAATTACATATGACTTCTCCTCAGAAACTACACAAGCAAGAAAAGAATGGAGTGAAATATTTAAAGTATTGAGAAGGGAAAACAAAACAAAACACCAAGTTAGAATTTTTTATCCTGAAAAATTATTCTACAAAAGTGAAGGAGATAATAAAAACTTTTCTCATAGACATGAAAATGGAGGGAATTTATTGCCAAATGACCTGTCTCACAAGAAATGTTAAGTAGTTCTTAAGATATAGAAGAAAAATAATAATAAAGGTCAGAAACCCAGCTCTTCTTAAAGATAGGAACAATATATAGAAATAATTAAGTGAAGGTAAAATAAAAATTTTTATTTCTCCTATTCTTAACTGATCTAACAGGTAATAGTTTGTCCAAAATAATAATAGCAACAATGAATTTAATTATGTGTGCTTATGTGTATACATACACACATATATGCTATATGTATATATACATATACACATACATATACACACATACATATGTTTATGTATGTTTATGTAAAAGAAATGAATGTTTATAAACAAGAAATGAATGACATCAATGATACCAGGAGCAAGAGAGAGAAATTAGAATTATTTTGTTATTATAAGTTACTCACACTACCATTGAAGCAGTGTAGTGTTATTTGAATGTGGCTTTAGATTAGATTAAATGCATATTGCAAAATCTAGGGCAACAACTGAAAAATTATATGTGTGTGTGTATATATACATATATATATATATATATATATGATCTGCTAAGAAAAGAGAGAAACAGGAATCATATAAAACATTCAAATAAAAAGACAGAAAAGAGTGAAAAGAAAAACTAGGAGAAAAGTACAGGAACAAAAATAGAAAACAGTAAAAAATATGGTGGGTATTAATGCTACTAAATCAATGATCACTTCGAATTTCAATGGCCTAAATACACCAAATAAAAGACAGAGTTTCTCAGAATAAATTAAAAAATATAAGACCCAATTATGTTGTCTATAAGAAACCCACTTAAAAAATAAAGACACATATAGATGAAAAGTAAATGGGTAGAGAAAAATATACCATGCTAAGACTAATCAAAGAAAAATGTAGTAGCTATATTAATTTTAGACAGAGAAGACTTCAAATCAGGAAAGTTATCAGGGATAGAGAAGGGCATTATATAAAGATAAAGGTGAATTCTTCAAGAAGACATAACAATCCTTAACATGTATGCACCAAACAACAGGTTTAAAACTATGTCAGGCAAGAACAGATATAACTGAAAGGAGAAATATATGAATCAAATACTACAGTTGGAGATTCCAACCTGCCTTTATGAAAATGGGCAGGTCCAGCAGACAAAACTAAGGTAAGAACTTAGTTGAACTAAACAATATCATCAATCTGTATATAATCGACATTTATAAAGTACTTCATCCTACAACAGCAGAATACACATTCTTCTCAAGCTTATATGAAATATTCACTAAGATATTCCATATTCTGCACCATAGAACACACACCTAAACAAATTTAAAAGAATATAAATCATACAATGTCTTCTCTCAGACTGCACTGGAATTAAATAAAAAAATAACAGAAAAACAACTAGAAAGTCTCAAAAGATGGAGAAAAAACAACACAATTCTAAATAACAAATGGTTCAAAGAAGAAACCTCAAGAGAAACTTCTAAAATATTTTGCACCAAATGAAAATGAAAATCTAACTTTTCAAAATGTGTTGGATATAACAAAAGCAGTGATTAAACGGAAATCTATAGCACTGAAGGCAGGTAGAAAACAAGAAAGACTTAAAATCAGTAATCTGTACTTCCACCACAGGGAATTAGAAAAAGAAAGGCAAATTAAATCTAAAAGAAGGAGAAGAAAAGAAATATTATGAATTAGATCACAAATCAATGAAATTGAAAACAGGAAATCAATAGACAAAATCAGTTAAACCAAAAGTCTGTTCTTTGAAAAGATCAACAAAAGCAATAAGTCTCTAGCCACATAATTAAGAAAAAAAGGGAGAGAACACAAATTACTAATATCAGAAATGAAAGAGAGGATATAACTGCAGATCCCACAGACATTAAAGCAATAAAAACTACTATGAACTACTCTATGTCCACACTTCGATAGCTTAGATACAATGGACTAGTCACTTAAAAGACACATCTGCTAAAACTCATACAAGAAGAAATAGCCAATCTGAATAAAAACATACCTATTAAAGAAATTGAACCAATAATAAAAAAGCACTAAGCTCAGATGGGTTCACTGATGAATTCTACCAACCATTTAAGGAAAAAGTTACATTAATACTGAGTCTTTAACTTCTCTTTCAGATAGTAGAAGCAGAAGGAATACTTTCCAACTCTTTGAGACCAGAATCACTCTAATACTAAAATCAGACATTACAAGAAAAAGAAAACTACAGATAGATATTTCTCATAAACATAGATGCAAAAATCCTCAATAAAATATTAGTGAATCAAATCCAACAATGTATAAAAAAATTATACACCATGACCATGTGGGATTTATCCCAGATATGTAAAGCTGGTTCAACATTCAAAAATCAATTAATGTGATCCATACCAACAGGCTAAAAAAGAAAAAGAAAAATGATCATCTTAATAGATGCAAAAAAGGCGTTGGACAAAATCTAACACCTTGTAATGATTAAAAAAAGAAGAACTCACAGTAAACTAGAAATGAAGGGGATCTTGCTCAACTTGGTAAAGAATATGTGTAAAACCACACAACTGACATCATACCTAATGGAGAGAAGCTAAAGCTATCTCACTAAGATCAGGACCAAGGCAAGAATGTCAGCTCTTACTGTTCATTCTCAACGGTTACTGGAAGTCCTAGCTAATGCAATAAGACGAGAAAGAAAAGTAAAGTTATACAGTTTAGGAAAGAAGAAACAAAACTGGCTTTGTTTGCAGATGAAATGGTCATCTATGTAGAAAATCCAAAGGAATCAACAAAAAATCTTCTGGAACTAACAGGCAATTACAGCAAGTTTGCAGCATACAAGGTTAATATGCAAAAGTCAATCACTTTCTTATATACCTGCAAGAAAAACCCGTATAATTTGAAATTAAAAACACAAAACCATTTACATTAGCACACACAGACACAAAAACTACATAGGTATAAATATAATGATATATCACAAGATCTATTATATATGAACAAAACCCTGATGGAAGAAATCAAAGAACTAAGTAAACAGAGATATTCCATGTTCATGGACAGGAAGAATCAATATTGTCAAGATACGTTTTTTTTTTCTCCCAACTTGATTGCTAGATTAAGTGCAATTCCAATCAAAATTCCAACAATTATTTTGTGAATATCTACAAATTGACTCTAAAGTTTATAGGGAGAGACAAAAGTCCCAGAATAACAATACAATATTGACGAAGAACAAGAACACTGGAGGACTGACACTTACCCAACTTCAAGACTTACTACAAAGCTACCATAAATAAGACAGTGTGGTACTGACAAACAAATCAATGGAACAGCATAAGGGGCCCAGAAATAGACCCATGTGAACACAATCAACTGATTTTTGAGAAAGAAGTAAAGGAAATATGATGAAAAAGCCTTTTTTTTCAACAATTGGTGCTAAAACAATTAGGCATCCACATGCAAAAAATGAATTTAGACACAGACCTTATACCTTTCACAAAAAATTAATTCAAAATGGATCGTAGACCTAAATGTAAAATGCGAAATTATAAAATTACTAGGAGATAACATAGGAGAAAACCTAGATGCCCCTGGATATGGTGGTGACTTTAGATACACCACCAAAGGCATAATCCATGAGAGAAGTTATTAATAAGCTAGATTTCATTAAAATTAAATTTTAAAATGTCCGCTCTATAAAAGACAATGTCTAGAGAATGGTGAGGCAAGCCACAGACTAAGAGAAATTATCTGCAAAAGACACATTGAATAAAGGACTGTTATCCAAAATTACAAGGAACTCTTAAAACTCAACAATAAGAAAACAAACAACCTGATTTAAAAAATGGACAAAGACCTTAATAAACACCTCACCAAAAATAAATAGGGATGGCAAATAAACATAGAAAAAGATGCTTCACATCACATGTCATCAGGGAAATGCAAATTAAAACAGCAATGAAACACAACCAACTACCTATCAGAATGTCCAAAATCCCAACACTGACAACACCAAATGCTGGTGAGGGCATGGAGCAGCAGAAACTCTCATGTACTGCTGATGGAAATGCAAGATGGTGCAGCCACCCTGGAAAACAGTTTGGCAGTTTCTTACAAAACTAAACACACTGTTGTCACATGATCCAGCAATTGCACTCCTGGGTACCTGCCCAAAAGAGGTGAGAACTTAGTTCCACGCAAAAACCCGCACACGGATGTTTATAGCAGCTTTGTTCATAATTGCCGAAACGTGGAAGCAACCGAGATGCCCTTCGTTGTGTGATGGAATAAATCTACCGCAGTACATCCAAGCAACAGGATAGAATTCTGCACTCCATGCATGTGTTCTCCACGTCTTCTCATGGCTCGATAGCTCATTTCAAATGAAAGAGGCCCATCTGAAAAGGCCCCATCCAGTGTGATTCCCACTCTAGGACATCCTGAAAAAGGCAAAACTATGGAGACAGCAAACAGGTCGGTGGTTGCTGGGGGTTAGAGGTGGGAGGAAAGATGAACAGGTGAAGTGCAGAGGGTTTTTAGGGCAGTAAAAATACTCTGTGTCACACTATAAAGTTGGACAATTGCCACCATACATCTGTCTGAACCCATACGTAGGGTATACAGCACCAAGAGTGAACCGTAACATAACCTATGGGCTCTGGGGAGATTATGATGCGTTAATGCAGGTGCATTACTTGTAACAAATGCGCCACTCCGGTGGGGGGTGCTGGTGATGGGGAAGGCTCCACATGTGTGAGGGCAGAGGGTATGTGGGAAATCTACGTACCTTCCACTCAATTATTCTATGAACTGCTCTAAAAATTAAATTTTATTTATATATATATTTATTTGACCTATTATATATATATGATTTATATATATAAAATCATCTCCATAGGTGCAGAAAAAGCATTTGACATAATCAAATACCTTTTTTTTTTGGTAAAAACTTTCAGCAGACTAGGAATAGAAGAAAACTTCCTCAACCCTAATAATGAAACTAAAAAACCCACAGCCTACTACATACTTTAAAAATTGAATATTTCTACATAATATCAAGAAAACCAAAGATGTCTTGTATTCAACATTATTCTAGAGACTGTAACAGTAAAATAGAAGGAAAAAAATAAATAAACTCATGGATTGGGCTTTAAAAAAGAAAGTAAATCTCTTTTTACTTATGAATGATGAATGTGATCATTTATGCAGAAAATTCTAAGGAATGTACAAAATGATACTAGAACTAATGAGTTCAGCAAGGTGGCAGGATACAGGGTAGCAACAAAAAATAAGAAATTAAATGTTAAGTGAAATATTATTTATAATAACATTAAAAATATTTTTAAATAGAGATAAAATTTGGGGAAAAAAAGATGTGCAAAACCTATAAGTGGAAAATTGTAAAATATTGCTGAGAAAAAATTTAAATACCGAAATAAGTGGAAATATATACCATGCTCATGGATCAGAAGACACAATATTGTTAAGGTGTCAAGTCCTCCCAAGTTCACCATTAGATTCTACACAAATTTAGTCAACATTCAGGTTTATTTTTGTAGAAATGGACAAGTTGGTTCTAAAATGTATTGAAATGCAAAAGACCTAGAATAGCTAAAGTAACTTTGCATAACAAGAACAAAGTTGGAGGACTAATACTATCTGAATTTAAGTTTTATTAAAAAACTACTGTAATCAAGATAGTATTGGATTTTCATCAACTTTAAGCTGGCATATTAATGAACGGAAAAATACAGAAAGTCCAGAAATAGAGTCACACATATACGATCAATTAATTTTCAACGAGGGCACCAGGGCACTTCACCAAGGAAAGGACAATCTCAACGAACAAATCACCCTTTACCCTTACCTCACTCTACAATCCTGCTGGAATCTGGACCGCTAATCTGCAAACCTAAAACCTAGGAAAAGCCAGAATGCTATATCCACGGTAGTTACTATTCATGAGCGAGGAAATAAAAACATATTTTTGTGGCATGTGTTTTCAGAAACCTGCATAAACTGCAGGAGGGAATTACTTGAGAAACTTCTTCAGCCCAATACAAAATGGAATCAGTATAAGAGTCTTTTTTTGTAGAGCAAAAAGTAGCGTCAAGACCAAGTTTTAAGGGTTAAAACCACATAACTTAATTTTAACTTTATAAGTAATTTAACTATATATCGATAATACAGTTATGAACTATAATACAATTACTAAGAGGATGCTGTAGAAATAGATTAAAATGCAACAATAATAAATACTTGCACTGATATTCCAGTTGACTTCAACACAAACTGGGAGAAAAGGAGAAAGTCCACGCTGAGGAGCCCCGAGAGCTGGAGCGGGGCAGAATGAGGGCCTTTGTTGGTGTTGCACCGTTTTCACACTGAGAAAGAAATACAGGTGCACAAGGTTTTTAACACAATGTAAAGGTAACTCCTGGCGAGTACCGCAGAGTAGAATTTCCAAACCGCCCGTGGAGAGGGGTTGCCGGGGGTTAAAGACAAACAATGAGCCGTGCTGCAGAGCGACTCGAGAAATCGGGCATAACCAAACCAAAAGTTATACTAATGTGAAAATGGTAGGAATAAGACCAAATATATGCATTGTCTTAATAAATTTGAGTAGATTAAATCTCTATTAAAAGAAAAAACCTTTAACAGGAAATTTAAACATGATTTTCATCTGGAACCAAAATGGCAAAAAAAAAAAAAAAAAAAAAAAAGTAAATAAAAACAATAACAATAATAATAATTTAAAAAGTCAAGATATGGGCAAAGATATACCAAAAAATGCAACAGAAGGACAATGTTAATATCAGATAAGATGGAATTTTGGGCAAAAAGTCTTAAATGAGTTAAAAAGGGATGTTTTGTGCAGTAAATATACGATCTTAAACACAATTTAATCGTCATGGACCTTCACGCGTTTGGGGACATGTTAGAAGAGCTGACAAGTGACAGTCATATTGGGAAACTGTAATGTCTCTCTCTGGATTTGTGACAATAATTCAACACCAATCACAGCCATCTGCACACGCAGGTACACACACCCACCCACATACAGAGATAGTTTCGAATAACAAGGAAAATGATTGGTCAACAGGGTAGAATATGTAGAAAGCTTGTTTCCATAGATACTATAGTTCTCTTTACTTGTACTCAAATACTAACCACATTGAACATCTTAACAATTGTCTGGAAGGGTGCAGATCGTAGCCTGCATTCTTCCATCCCAATGCAATAAACCCAGAGACAGTAACGGAAAGAGTCCATAGGCATATCTACTTGAGTCAGGGAAAGTCCTCCTCCAAAAACCTCCTGGACCAAATAGGACCGAAATCTGAGACTGCAAATTATTTAGCAACGAATAAAAATCAGAAAATATAATTTCGAAAACTTATAAGCCATGGCTAAAGCCTCGATTAAAGGAAAAATTACAACCTTAAATGTTTTCACTATTTAATAAGACATTTAGTATGTGTATATAAGTACATACACTCGTTTTTTTTTTTTAAAAAAAGCAAGATATAAAATGAGTACTTACCAGATTATTACCTTGTTTAAAACAATAAAAACCAAAAACATGGGCAATAAAAGAAGAATGTAGAGAACATTTTGCGGTGAGGGCATTATTACATGCACCTTCCTTTTGTTCTTTATTTTCTGAAACTTCTTTAACGTAGAACATATAATGTAATATATTTACATTTGAGAGAAAATAGAAATGTCTAGGATTCTACCTATTAATGACGTAATACAGACTATTTAAAGGTTTATGATTACTTCTAAAGCAAGGAAATGTCCCGTGAGGCTGTTAAATTCTCCATGGTGCCAAAAAGAATAAAATTTCCTGAGAACCATCGGAAGCCCTCTCGGAGGTTTCTATCTCCACCTTTTGTTCTAACGCTGGGATTTATGTTTCTATTCATTTTGGGAACTGCGAAACACTGTGAATTAGTGAACTGTTTGTCTTCACGTCAATTCATCGTGTATATTTTTTGTTTGCTTTTGAGCAATGCCCTGGTTTGTTTGCTCCAGGGTCAGAGGTAACAGCGGCATTCGCTCTCACTCGAGCCTGCCCAGTGCGGCCCCGCCCTTGTGTCCCTGCACAGATAACCGTGGAGACGTCCCCCAGCGTCCCGAAGCCAGGGGCAACACTTCAGTCCTGTCCCCAGCAGTGGGCCGTGGAGTCTGACATTAGCAAACTACCGGTACATCGAGTTCCTTCTTAGGGTCAGTGTCAGGTCCCCGTGGGCTCTGTCAAGGCCTGACACCTGAGCCCTGGGGCCAGAGAGCCCAGCAAGATCAGACCAGCTGTGGGGGTTCAGCACCGCACCCCACCTGCCCCGGGAAGCTCCGGGGCCGTGCCACGCTGTGGGTAGCGCCAGTTTCCGTGGGGAAACCTCTTCTAGTCCTTCTGTGAAGCCAGACAAAGTCCAGCTTGTCGGGAAACTAACAAAACCCAGGCCGTGGGGACCCACCAGGGCGGAAGCCCCATCTGCACCCTCAGCCCTGCCTTTCCCTGCAGTCCCGGCCGCCGCTCGCTCAGGCGTCACTGCGGCATGTGCTGAGCGCCTGCTGTGTGCACACACTGGGCTGATGCTGCTCTTCGGCCCTTGGGTTGACAGCCGCCGGGAATGACGGGAAGACCTGCCACCATGTGGAGGGACACCTCCCAGTGAGAACGTCTCTTGACGTCAGCGGGAGCAGGACACAAGAATGTCTGGCTTATAGTTGGAGCTTTCTGTTCTTCTAGAAGTTTCTCCTGAAAATAGTCAGGTGGGAAAGAAGGGAAAGTCACGTGCTCCCACTGGCGCCTGCCCGCGCCACCTCACCGGTGACGAGTCTCCCCCTCCCCCCAGCGCGAGTGAGCACCACGCGCAAATTGCGATCCTACTGCAACAGGGAGACAACAGGATTTTAAAAGGCCCGAGAATAGGATTAACATATTGTTATAGTATTATGGTCTGCCTTAAACAATTCTGATTTCTTGTGAGGATTGCTCACGGAATATCTACTTTACAGGTGGTGCGGACCCCAACCGGGATGGAAGGCAACAGCAGCAACATTGCTCGGAACGGGAGTTTGCTATTAACCAACAGCAACAATTAGGAAATGTTGCAAGTAACTTTAATCTCTGTGCTTGGATACACATTGTTCATTTTCCTATGTCAACAAGTAGAGGCTGATGTTGTAGAGCAGATTTCCATATGCTAATTTACCTATTTCCCTTTCTGAAAGACTGTCTTTCCTGACTGTTAATTCCAGCTGACAGGGAAAGGTTTTGCTTTTCATTTCTCTGCAAAATAATGTACTGTTGCAAAGTGATTTATAATAAACAGTATCCAGGAAAGAACTACAGTGCTGATTGTTCTTGACAACCAAAAATGCACCATTAATGAAATAATAACATTGGCAGCATCTTGGACGCAAACTGATTGTTTAGAGTTTATTTTTCTGTTCCAGTCTAGATCCTTGCCTTCCCTTTAGAGCTTCTTCGGGGTGGGTGGTGATTGCCGGGAGGGATGTGGAGACACATCCGTGCCAGGTGGAGAGTTCAGACGGATCCAGGGTGAACAGGAGTGACCACGTATGTCTGAAGTTGTGGCCAATACTGTACTTCATGAACATTAATTTTCAGTTCGCCTTCACTTAGTAAACCTTAATTATCCTAAATCTGAGGTCCTTCAAACTACACAATCTATAACTAATAAAGGTAATTTTTAAAAAGAAATTGTTTCTAGAATTCTAAGTGGACGTAATAGGAGCAGTCAACATATAATGTACTATTTTCTATCCAGAGTAAGCTCTAAATTACAGGTAGGAAGAAAAATGGAGGACTAAAACAAGAAACCTAAAGTAAAACTCACCATTATTTCAATTTGTCTGATGGTAGCAGGGGGAAATCAGTAATTTATCCCAACACCACGGCAAAACCTGCAGCCTCACAATGCAGCTTCAAGTGTGCAAAGCTCCGGAAAACCCATCTGATTACTGTCGGTAGTAAGCCATTCCACATTCTAAGCTTACTAATTATACAAAATATAATGTTTTATTTCATCCTTCACTCCGGTTTCTGCTACTTAATTCACTGAAATATCTGTGCTTCTGGGGAATTGTGGCAATGCTCACAGAGGGCTGGCACCCACTGTCCCTGGGCCCTACATTAATTGTACCGTGAACTTTATTGAATTTGCTGAAGTGCCTCGCTGGACAGTCTCCAAACACTAACAGGCAAATGAAATTAAATAAAAAGGGTCAGCTTTATTTAAAAGCATCATGTAAGTGCTTTGGAGAACGAGCGTAATTAAAGAGGCTGTAAACCAGAACGCCCAGTGCCAACGTCACTCCTCACCTGAGCACACGCGTCGGGCCGGGGAGCAGAA
>VBSM01003039.1:29786689-29808775 GCA_008086735.1 Cheirogaleus medius
AGCCCGCCGGCTGTCACCACAGCTCAGCCTTTCCATCCTCCCGGGCATCGACGGCCCCAGGCCCCGGCTCCGAGTTCCACAGCATCCTGGTCCTAAGGGGTCTGGGCAGCGTCCACCCTGTGCTCCGCCCTCCTCAGGGTCTGTGACGGCGCTGGGCACCAGACCCCAGGGCCTTTGGAGGGGGTGGAATAGTCTCTCCTCTTTCTGTGCCAAGCGGTGCCTCCTTGACTTGCCTGCAGACGCCGGCTGGGAGGCCACGGAGAGCATCTTCTTCCTCTCCTGGCCCAAGCCCTGCCCGGCCAGCACGGGGACTCGTTAGACAGACCGTGCTGGATGTGGAAATCCGAGTGAAGAGGTGTGCTTTTCAGTACAAGCATGGATGTCTTGGTGAAATATTCTTTATAGATGGAAAAAAATGGCTGTGCGTCCTAAACAGTATCACAGAAAAGGGAAAAAGGAGCAGCTTTCCCTGGTGTTTCCACTAATAAAACTAAGGGGTGCTGGAGAAGAGCAGGTGAGAAAGGTTGGCTGTCTCCACCCGGCTCCCTGGCACCCGCAGGCTCCACCCGGCTCCCTGGCACCCGTGGGCTCCACCCGGCTCCCTGGCACCCGCGGGCTCCACCCAGTCCCCTGGCACCCATGGGCTCCACCCAGTCCCCTGGCACCCGTGGGCTCCACCCGGCCCCCTGGCACCCACGGGCTCCACCCGATTCCCTGGCACCCGTGGGCTCCACCCGGCCCCTTGGGAGTCAGTGAAGTTGGGTTGGACACAGACTTCAGTGGGTGGCGTGTCAAGGCTGAGGACACCAGGCTGGGAAGACTGGGAAGCAGATTTGCTGCAAGTAAGTGGCCGTCTGACCGCGACGCCTCTGGGAAATGTGGCTGCGTGAGGGCTGGGATGCCCGGCCTGGACCCCCAGACTTCCGCACCCCTCAGATGAGACCCAGCACCGCGGCAAAGCCAGTCCTGCCCTCACTCACCGAGGACATGGGTGCCGGATTCAAGCACCACGGGATGGACACTGCCACTGCTCTGCCAGGCCAGGGCCACAGACGGAAGGCAGAGAGTGTCCCAGAAGAGGCACCAAGGAGCAGATCTCACAGAAGTTCCCCTTCCAGAAGTGTGACACCGTCTACTTTTATTCAGACTCTGACGCCGATTTGCGTCTCTCAGTAGGCCAGGATCAAAATGGTCTCCACGTCTCTCCGTATGAAAGTTCCATACGGGACGCTGTTTCATCGCTGGTGAGGAATTCCAGACTCTGGTTACGGAGCTGTCCTGAGAACAAAGGGCCCCAAAAGACCTTCAGGTTCTCCGAGAAAGAATGAAAGTTGGAAGAAAGGGTTTTCCAGGAGAGCATTGCGCAGACAAGCAAAAAATAGTGGAATGAGCATTTAAAATAAAAGCAAATGTTGGCAGTGCACTGACAGCCAAACTGGCCGTGCGGGAGGGAGACCCCCTGGCAGTCAGGGTCCTCGTCCTCGGTCCCAGCACTGGTGACACCAGCGCCGTGACGTCCTGCAAATCAAGTCTGCCACCGATGGACCGATCTCAAATAAAATGTACTCACTCATGTATTCGTACGCCACCAATGACACAGGTGTGTGGAACAGTTTTCATAAAACTCAAGTCACTTGTTCCTTATTCAGATGTTTCAAAATGGTGTTCTTTGCCTGTCATTTTTCCAATTCATGCCTCACTAATCGCCAACTTTTAAGTGATAAATGGGTGCAGTAATATAAACCAAGGCAAAATATGTTTTTGTTTCTTCATAGATAGATTAAAGCTCAGACATATTTTTGGTGAGACTGAGCTCCACATACTTTATAGCATTCGGTTATTAAGTATGAAATGCCCGATGTCCTTAAGTACTAAGTGGACAGTTGATATCTCTGACATTTCACCTTGACAATTTCTTGTTTTATTTTTATTGTGAAGGTCTTGCGAATGCACATTTTGACTTGTGACTATCTTTCAATTTTTTTTTAGAGCAAATTTTGTGAAGCCATGGATAAGTAAAAAAGTGCATGTTATTTTCAAATATGAGCTCCCTCATGGAACCAACGCAGCACAGACAGTTCAAAATATCGACGAAGTGTTTGGGAAGGATGTGGCTAATGAACACATCGTACATTGATGGTTTGAGAATTTCCATTCTGGTGGTTTTAATCTTGAAAATGAGCCACATGGGTGACCTGAGACCAAGGTGGATAGTGATGAGCTGAAAGCCGTAGTGGAAGCAAATCCATCTCAACCTACCTGTGAATTAGCAACAAGATTTGACGTTCCTATTTCGACAATATTGGACCATTTGAAACAAATGGGCAAGGTGAAGAAGCTGGACAGATGGGTTCCGCATGAACTAAACAAGCGTCAGAAGAGACATTGTCTTGAAGCTTGCTTTCTTCACTGTGACGACATAAAGGTGAACCATTTCTACACTGAATTGTTACGTGTGATGAAAATGGATTCTTTTTTACAATCGCAAGCATTTGGCACAATGGTTGGATGAAGATGAAGTGCCAAAATACAGTCCGAAACCAAATATTCATCAAAAAATGCTAATGGTTTGGTGGTCCGGCACAGGTATTATCCACTACAGTTTCATGAAACCTGGTCAATTGAAGACAGCAAATGTCTACTGCAACCAATTGGATGAAATGATGAGGATGCTTGTGATTAAGCAGCCGAGAATGGTCACTAGAGACAGGCCAATCCTCTTGCAAGACGACGCTCGACCACATGTCACACAAACGAAGCTGCTCAAACTACAGAGGCTGAACTTGGAAAGACTCTGTCATCCGCTGTATTCATCAGACCTTGCACCAAATAACCACCACCTCTCCCAGGCTTTGGACCACTTCTTGCAAGGAAAAATACTCAATTCTAACAAGCTGTGGAAAACGCCTTTTGCAATTTCATCACCACTGGCTCTCCAGGCATCTTCGCTGCTGGCGTCAACAAGCTACTGTCAAGATGGCACACCTGTGTTGACAGTGTATGAGCATACTTTGCTTAGTTATCCTGCTTCTTGTTTGAGACATAATAAACTACACTTCTGATTCAAAATTTTGTTTCATATTTAATGACCTAATATTAGAGTACTCAGTTTCAGCTAGTTTGGAATTTTTCTAAAGATTTGCCCCAAAAGTCTAACACTGGGAAGCTAACACTGGCCTGGCCAATGTCACGTGGAGTTCCTAGGGGAACACGCTAACCACTGATCTTTAAGGTGCACCAGGAAGTGCACCCTGACCCCCAGGGGTGGGCAGGGGTCTTGCTGAGGCTGGTTTGCATTGTGTCCTTTTCACTTCCGCTGTCAATTATACCGACTTAAAAAGCAATTTCCAGGCTAGAATTTGTGCGGTTATGTCTAGGTACTGGAACACTAAAGTCTTGCTCACAGGTTTCCTTACACTACGGAGACTCCCCATGGCTCCCAAGACAGCTCTCAGGCCACCCTCAGGTTTACAGAGGGCCATACTACTCTCTGATGTTGGATGAGGCCCTTAATGGCAATGGAAGCTTCTGGAAGCCAGCAAGACACCTTGGCTCTCTCTCAGGGACTAACCTTTCTGGGAAGCCAGCAGCTCAAGTTTGGGTCAGCAAGACCAGAGAGGAGAGCCTGGGTGCAGAGCCAGGTGGAGACAAGACCTCCCAGCCGTCTTCTGCATGCGGCTGTCCAATATTCCCAGCACCATTGACTGAGCAGGAAATCTTTTCCCCAGTGTAGGTTTTTGTCTGCTTTTGTCTATTTTTGCCTGCTTTTTTCTGCTTTCTCAAAGATCAGATGGCAATATGAGGATGGTTTTATATCTGGGTTCTCTATTCTGATCCATCGGTCTATATCTCTGTTCTTGTGCCAGTACCATGCTGTTTTGCTTGCTATAGCTGGAAGTCTGGTGAAGTGATGCCTCCCGAAACAGAATCCACACTTCTCACCACTCACAAAAATTAATTCATAGTGGATAACAGACTTCAATCTAAGGCATGAAACCATAATAATTCCAGAAGAACATGTTGAAAAACCTCCTATAGATATCAGACTAGGCAAAGAATTTATGAAGAATACCCCAAAAGCAATCACAACAATAACAAAAATAAGTAAATGGGACCTGATCAAATTTAAAAGCTTCTGCACAGCCAAGGAAACAACCAACAGAGCAAACAGACAACCTTCAGAATGAGAGAAAATATTGGCAAGATATGCATCCAATAAAGGGCAGATAACTAGAATCCACAAAGAACTCAAGCAAATCATCAAGGAAAAAAACCAAACAATCCCATTAAAAAGTGGGCAAAAGATATGAACAGAAACTTTTCAAAAGAAGACAGACTATTGGCCAAAAAACATAAAAAAATGCTCAACATCTCTAATCTTCAGGGAAATGCAAATCAAAACCACAATAAGACATCACCTAACTCCAGGGAGAATGGCTTTATCAACAAATCCCAAAACAACAAATGTTGGTGTGGATGTGGAGAGATAGGAACACTCATACACTGTTAGTGGAACTGCAAATTAGTACAACCTCTATGGAAAGTAGCATGGAGACACCTCAAAGAACTAAAAGCAGACCTACCATATAATCCAGCAATCCCACTACTAGGTATTTACCCAAAGGAAAAGAGGACATTCTATGAAAAAGACATGTGCACTTGAGTGTTCATAACAGCACAATTCAGAATTGCGAAGATGTAGAAACAACCCAAGTGCCCATCAACACATGAGAGAATTAATAAAATGTGGTATATGTATACCATGGAGTACTATTCAGCCATAAAAAAATGGGAACTAATATCTCTTGTATTAACCTGGATGGAACTGGAGCCCACTCTTCTAAGTGAAGTATCACAAGAATGGAGAACCAACAGCACATGTGCTCACCAGCAAATTAGAACTAATCAAACAACACGTATGTGCACATATGGCAATAAAACTCATTGGAAATCAAGCAGGAGGGAGAGGGAGGAGGGGATGAGTAAACTCACCTGACAGGCACAATGCACACTGGTTGGGGGATGGGTACACTTATAACTTTGACTCAAACTGTACAAAAGCAAATTATGTAACCACAACGTTTATACCCCAATAATGCGCTGAACTATAATTAATTAATTAAACTGGGGGGGGGAGAGAAAAAGACCTCTGTGCAGGAGCTCTGATCTGTGGGGAACACAGGTGTGCAGGCAGTGCAGGAGGCAGTGGCCTCGCGGGCACCGGGGCTGGGCGGAGGCAGCTGTGCAGAAGGAGAGAAAGGACCGCTTCTGAGTGAGTGGTGGGAATTGCTAGGGGCCTGGGCATCCTTGGAGGGTTATGGGAAAGCACAGGGTCGTTCCAGGGGCTGCTGGGAGAGGCCCCAGGCAGGGCACCTGAGGAGTTGGCCTTCCAGCACCCACCCTGCCTGGCGGGGAGGCCCTGTGCTCCTGTGCCTCCCAGCAGGTGTCTGTGTGGGGCAGGTGTGCTGGGATCGCCCTGCCCCCAGGTGGCCTGCTCCCCCTGCAGGGCAGCAAACCAAGGGGGGAGCCCCCACCGGAAGGTGCCCCCGCCTGGCAGGTGCCTCCATCCTGGCATGGGTCAGAGGGAGATGAAACCCTGGGGCCTTGCTGGTGGACCCCCAGGTCTGTCCCCCTCCTTCTTGGCTAGTCCTGAGCTGTGGGTGAGGGGCAGCGAGCGCGTGGATGGGCAGGAAGGCGGCGCTGGCAGAACCCCACACTGCTGTTTAGCTGAGCCGGGGGTCTCACCCTACAGATGTCTAACCCTAATGTCACTTCCCTCTCGGGACCCTCCTTGGCCTCCTGAGCTGCACAGTTGGGGTGCTCCGAGAGCAGGGGCCGCGCCCAAGGAATGTGCGTCTGCCGCTGGGAGCTCACCCCCCTCTGTCCTCCCCTCCGCAAGCCAACACGCTGCGATTGCTTTTTAAAGATCTCCTTTAAAACATCAATTCTAGGGCTAAAACTAACAAACTCAAAATATCTATCTCGCACGTCCCTGAAAAGAAGAGTTTGTTGTGCAAAGTCGAGGCGTCTGTGGGCAGCCACGGCGTGGCAATCGAAACTCTGTGGAATTTATTTTAAAATAGGAAACATCCCAGCAGAGTTTCCACTTACCACATGAGATTCAGTAACCGTCTTGGTGAATACTTGGTAAGCTCCTGTGTTTGTTAGGGTTTTCTCAAACTTTCTTTCACCCCTGTTCTTCTTCACGGTTGGTCTCAGAAGGACACCTGCTAGAAAGGTTAGGAGCCCCTGGTCTGGGGGGGGGGGCTTCGAGGGACACCCCACCTGTGTCATGCTTGGCTGAGCACCCCCAGGGCAGTGGGAGCAGCCAGAGGAAGCCCAGTGACCTCTGCAGCCGGACACCTCGGCAGCTGGTCAAGAGCTTACACGGAGACCTGCTCCGTGCTCGCGAAAGCCTCCTGGGATTGAGTAGACAACGTTGAAAGGGTGCCGGGAAGATGATGGATTATGGGCCGTAAGTCTGTTTCGGCCAGACCACGCAAACGCCACGCTCACGTGCTACGATCGTCCCTGGGGTCCCGGGAAGCGAGCAGGTCCTCTCCCGTCGCGGTAGGACGTGCTGCCCACGTGTACAGAAAGTGAACGGATGTGCAGACAGCGCTTGCCAAGCCATCCCCGGATGCCCGCAGGAAAGACCTCAAGGAGCAAACTCTCTGGAGACAGGAGACGACCCCCAACCTGGCTTTGGTGCAAGGGTACCACGCTGCCAGGGGGTGCTTTAGAGCCAGAGAAAGAAAATTTTTATTTTAATTTGTGCAGACTTGGTCAAGCTTTTTAAATTACTTTTACAAGTAATACTTCTCAAAACAAGCTGTTGATTGACCTCTTTTGAGATAACAATGTAAGAACCCACACACTATGCATTGTGGGGGGGGAAGGGCATACCTCTAACCCTTCTTAGGGAGAGGCGAAGTTATACAATGTATCCAAAATGTAAAAAAAAAAATCTTTTGTCCAATGGAGGGCAGGCGGGAGGGGGGAGGAAGTGTACAGTTACATAATGTATGCCGTGCGCGCCACCTGGGGATTGGACTCACTTGAAACTCTGACATGTTGGAGGGGGAGGGATGGTAGGGGCAATGTATGTAACCCTAACAATATTTGTACCCCCATTATATGATGGAATAAAAGGAAAAAAAAAAAAAGAACTCACACACTATGAAAGGATATGCATGAAATCCTATAGCTCAATGTCATTCCCTTTGGAAAACAGAGAGATTTGAAAGGTATAAACATAAACAAGAAGAAAGTTCCGGGACATTTCCTACCTGGGGACGGCTAAGTGCTGCGACGCGCATTTTTAGAGTGCGCCGCTGTTGTTCTCTTGGTCCACGTATGTGCGGACGCAGTGAATCGTCGTTAGCAGTTTAATAATCACGCCCCAGGAGTGCAGCGCTGTGCTGGGAACCCGGGTCACGGTCGTGAGCAAAGGCGCACGAGGTTTCGGCCTCCTGCGCGTCGAAGCTAAGGGAGAGCTCCCGCGCAAAAGGTCTACGTGTTGTGAAAGGTTCCGGGACTCACAAATGCAAGCGTGAAATGACGGCTGTGCTGGAAGAGTTTAATGGAGGAGAGCGTTCTGCTCTGGGAATTGGGGAAGGCAGAGGGGACCCCTTGAGCCTAGCAGGACCTCGAGAGGAAACCCAGGCAGCCAACGTGGGTGCCGAGGATGGCAGGACGGCTGGGCGGGGTGAGGTCCGAGACAGGCTTGGGGAGCTGGTGGGGCCCGAGCACGGGAGCCCGAGGATGTGGGAATTGGTTCTTTATGGGATCGACGACCTGGCTGCGGACAGGGCAGGCGAAGGGCCATCAGTGCTTGACCAGCCACCGCCCGAAGGTGACGGAGGTGAGGGCCAAGGGCTAAGGAGATGCCCAGACACACTGAGAGGAGCGGGCTGCAGACCCAACGCCGGACTGTGCAGGTAGGGAGCTGGTGGAGGAGAGCCCGGGCTTCCAGCTCAAGGACATCGCCGCCGCCATCGCTGTCAGGGAAGAAGTGAAAGGCCCCGATTTGGGGGAAGAAGATAAGAGCTTCCCTCCTCTGGGAAGTGAACTGGAGACACCCGGGGCCTGCTCAGCGCTTCCGTAGGCTCTCGGACGGCGGCTGTGGGGACAGCAGCTGCCACGGGCTGAGGGTCGCCGGGTCCTGGGGCCGTGGCCTTCTCAGACCCTCGGCACCACCGAGAAGCCCTTTCAGCAAAAGGCTGGTGACCACCTGCTTCTGCATGTCCCACTGCTGCCGTGACAAGTGGCCACAAACTGGGTGGCTTCAGATAACAGACATGTGCTCTCGCGCAGCTCTGGGGGCAGAAGTAGAAGCATGTCTTGCGTCCTTCGGGTCGCGGATAGCTGGTGTTCCTTGGCTTGTGATCACGTGACCCTGACCGCTGCCCCCGCCCCTCTTCAGTGTGTCTGTCTTCTCCTTCCTGTGTGTCACTCTCCCGGTGTTTCCCTCGTAGAAGGATGCGTGGGACAACGTCTGGGGCCCACCCAGACCATGATCTAGATTGATCTCCCGTCTCAAGACACTCAAGTCCACACAGTCAGTTCGCCTTGTACAGAGCGTTCACGGTTCCCAGGGATTCAGACATGGAGATCTTCGAGGGACAGCTGTCTAGGTGGGGCTGGCGGCCCCTGCGATGCACACCCACGCTCCAGGCAGCTGGAGGGGAGAAGGAGGAGCCAAAGGAGTTTCTGGCGTGGAGGCGCTGGGGTTACATGGCTTTCCCGGAGCCCACCAACATCAGCCTCGCGTGTCATCATCCGGGATCAGTGGGGCAGCCACGTGTGGCGGCAAGGGAGGCTGGAATGCAGGCTCAGAGTGCGGTCCGAGTCTGCTGCTGAGAAGGAAGACGTCCTCGAGGGGCAATGAGTGTCCCAACTCACCCAGTCTTTTTCTTTAGAGTCATCTATGGCTTCCAGGCAGAATTTTAATAAGAAGAAAGTGGTTATATTCTTTGTTTGATGAGTTAGGAGTGTGATACTCTTTTCCCTCGGTTGGTTACTAGTTTTAGAAGGTCGTTCCAAATGCAATCATGTAATGGGCAAGGATCTGAGGTCTGCTCTGATTACGTCTGACAGTCTTTGGACCCGTTTATCTGCCTAGACTCAGAGCCACAGCCATCCTACTGTGGCTATGTCGCTTCCGGAAGTGAGACGACCTGCACCAACACCTGTGTGGTGTGTGTCAACCGCGGAATCTCACGGTGAGAAAGCTCGGGTCAGAGCAGGCCCAGAGAAGGAGAAAACAGGATTTGCCTGGTGACCTGTAGGAATTAGAAACACGGAAATTGGACCTTGAGCTGAAGTCAGGGTTGGAGGAGAATGCACAGAGAGTGGAGCAGACCCATGCACGAGGCCGCGCCAGGCGGGGATCCCGGGCCCTCCGAGGCAGGGCTGTGTGCCACGCTGTCCCCACGCCTGCGTGTGCGGGACGGAGCCCTCCCCAGTGGGTCGGCCTTGTCTGGGACTCCCCCACAGGAAGAGCTGTGAGTGGCAGATGGAGCCTGAGGTTGGGAAGCTGCGGAGAGCGAGGTCTCTTGTCCTGCGTGGAAAACAGGGGCGGGAGCCAGCTGGGTGCCCTTGCCACTCCTCCCAAGGGCTGGCACCTCCCTGTGGGTGCTTTCCCTGTGTCCTGTGCACCCAGAGCCTCAGAACCTGACCCTGTTTGCCCAGAAGTTGGTTCGTTTATATGATATTTCAGCTAGATGGAGGAACGAGTTCTAGGGTTCTACAGCACTGTGGGGTGACTATAATGAACAGCAATTTACTGTGTGATTTTGAACAGCTAGAAGAGAGGATAAGCGTTTGAGGTGATGGATATATCAATTACCCAGATGTGATCATTACACACCATATGCATCTGTGGAAATACCACGCTGCGTTGCATAAATATGGACAATTATTACGTGTCAATTAAAATAATAATAAGAGCAAAAACCAATAGACACGCAAAACGGATCTTTGCAGATGTAAGTGGCTAAGTTGAGATGAGGTCATCCCGGACTGGGGCAGGCGCTAGAACAGTAACTGGTGCCCGTCTAAGAAGAGGGGCGTCTGGGCCTAGGCGCAGGAGGACACCATGTGACGTCAGAGACAGAGGTCGGAGTGATGTGTCTACGAGCCAAGGAGCGCCGAGGAACACCACTGGCAACCGCCAGGCGCTGGAAGAGGCGGTCCTCCCCCAGATTCCCGGAAGGAGCGTGGCCCTGGGCACACTTTGATCTCAGACTTCAGGCCCCAGGTCTGCGAGATGGTGACTTTGTGGCTGTGTCATGGCCGCCCAGGAAGCCAACGCCAACAGGGTGTCAGAGTCCACTGTCCCACCGTCCCCCCTGCTCTTGCAGGGAGGGGCGAGAACGAAAACCCACTGTGGGGGCTGAGGGGACCCAGTGCCTCACCCCATCCTGAAGCCCAGGAGCTGCTGGGCCCACCCGGCCCTCCCGCCTTCCTGCCCCCGAGACAGCGAGCATCTGAACAGCCCGAACCACCACTGGCCAAGTGTTTTCTCACCTCCTCAGAGCACGTCCCTGTGGATTTTGTGATTTTTCCAAAACGGGGCTGTCTTCTGAAGTCAGCAGGACTCTGGGGTTGACGGTGGGGGAGGCGGTCAAGGAGGAAGGAGCCACCCTGCAGGCTGCGGCACCAGCGTCGGCTCTGCGCTCGGCCGAAGCTTGGTCTCGCCAAAGACATCCCACTGCCACCCCGGCTGTGAAGGACACTCAGGACAGCCGTCCACCCACCCCGGCACTGACCAAGTGCTCAGCGGCAGCCACGGCGGCAGGTTTGCCTGATGAGGGGCCCAGCCGGGCGGCGGGAAGCTGGACAGGGCAGGGCCCAGAGCAGGCAGCTCAGCCTCTGACCCACGGCTCCGCACCCCTGGGGGGCGCGCTCTCGGGGAGGGTCCTGGCTGCTTCTCGCAAGGATTTGTCAGGAGCGGATTTCCATAATGCGAGACCCAGGAGGACCGGGCCTGCGGTGTGGGTCACGGCTGTCTCCCCAGCAACTGCGACAGTGCACAGCAAGGTTGAAGGTCACAAGAGCGGACAAAGGGAGGCTGGGGTTGGGTTTCCAGACTGAGGATTCGGTGCAGCCAAGTGCAGACTCCTAGCAGCGGGAGGGGACGGCGGGGCGCTGGTGGTGCGGCCGCCCGCCAGGGGTGGGAGGCGGGATTTGCAGAGAGGAAGCTTCAGTGAGTCCAGGCTGCACAAAGAAGTGGAGGCCCTAGGGCAGAGGGTGTGTTTGCCCCCCTGGAGCACCCTGCCTGAGCTGCGGGTTCCTCCGGAAAGTGCGTTGGAAGGAGGAGCCAGGAAAGCCCTGTGCCAAAACACAGGCGTCAGGCGGGGCAGGGCACACAGAGCAAGGCCCACGGGGTTGAATGGATGGGCGGCCGGGCTGCCGCTCGGCCCTGGCGTGGCACGGAGCGGTCCCCACTGCAGGCTCCAGCAAGACACGCTCACTGCGCAGCTGCCCCTGCGGCCCCAGCCCTCCCCAGGAGCGGGTCAGGGGGACTTGGAGGTCAGGGGGCGCGGGGTGCTCCTGGGAATGGATGCCATCCCGAATTGCACAGGGAAGGGGCTGTGGTGACATCGCAAGAGCCCTGGGCCGGTTCCTAGTGGCAGAGAAGGAGAGGACAAGGGGAGACTGGATCCCAAACCCCCCACCCGACCGCCCTGGCGGGCTCTGGCGAGCGCGACCTGCTCCCCGTTCTCCTGGCCGTGAGCCCAGTGACCCGTGGGTGGCCAGGTGACTCATAAACAAGGCAAGCGGCACCAGGGGGTCCCCACATCTTCCAGCCCCACTGTTCCAGCACCCCCGTCCCGGTCGGGTGGGATGTAGAAGCCAGCTTTCGCTCTGCCGGCGCAGAGCCTACGAGATCCGGGCGTGACTGCAACGTCCCCTGTTGAAGGACTTTATTCAGCCTGTAATTTGTTCACGAAATTACCAAGATCCAATTGTACACCTACTACTCTCAGAGAGATACACTATTGATTGTCTTTTCATCATTTTTTTTTAATTTCAGAACATTAGACAGGTGCAAACACTTTGGTGACTAAGAGTTGCTTTGTTTTATTTTATTTGTTTAAATCCAGTATTTCAGGGGTTTTTTTCAGTTCTTTCAATCTAATATTAATCCACGTGCCAGGTTTTCTATGTCTTTCTAGATAAATTCAGCATCGTAAAAGGTAGAAGAAACTTCTCCCCCCACAAACTGTATTTGTCCTCAAGAAAGCACAACGATTCTATGTAGATCATGGGGTGGGGATTGTGTTCGGTTTCCAGATATTTCAATGAGGTGGATTTCATGTCTTGCGATAACTCACACAGTTGTTTATTCTACACCGAATAAAAACAAAACGTTTCCTATTTTGCTTATTAGGATTCGCTTTTAAAACAACTGTGATAGTCATTTATTATATGATGCCTCACATAGATCACAATATTGGCAAGAAATTTTAAATCGATATATGCAAATTCAATCGCATTTCCTAGGTTTTAGGAGAGGAAAGATTTGTTATTGAAGCCATGGTTACTTGAAAATTCATCCATAAGCTCTTATAAAGACATAATCTTTTCTCTTGGTTTTCTCCTTCACCCTTACCATGGAGTCAAGGCTGGTGCCATACAGTGTTCTTTGTCTCTTGGCTGACGATACATCGTCATCAAAATCTCACTCATAAAAAAAGTGATGATTAAACATCTTTCTGTACAAGTGTTACATGATGTCACGTATCCATCACTTAGAAGGCCTATTTTCTCTGACCAAAGAAAATAACCTGATTTGAACTAGAGGAACGGAATAGAATTGTTAAACAATCCTTTGCATTTTAAGCAACATTTAATTAGAAACACACTTTAACCACCAAAATGATAAAAATCCAAGAGATTAAAATTTGAGTGTCAATTATCATAAAATTCATCATTGTAATTCTTATTAAAACTCAGTGTTTAGATAGGTAATGATTTTATAATATGCCAATTTGCATAAGGAGCCCTGAGATGGCTTATTATTTCGATTCTACACAATTACAATTCCAGCTCCATACATCAGAGCTCTTAGCAATGTACAATCACGGCGCTAATTAATAAGCCATTTACTGACTGCAGCTAGTTACGGTGGTCCTGCAGCTGACCTCGCGGAAGACGAGCCATCTCTGAAGTGCCTGTGTGTAACTACAAACATAACGACGTGCCAGGAGGGAGTCATTAAAAATAATTTACACAAGCCTTCATTTACAAGATCTTTTGATAGCACGCTTCCCTGGTGTTTAGATCCGCAGCGCAACCCCTACCATTTGGAAAGTGCCAAGCAGGGGAGTGAAGGAGGGTACCTAAGTGGTTAATTAAGAGCCATTCGGACGCCACAAGAGCCTCCTGAAAAGCCCCTCTGATGTCTGCTGTGTCAAATGTCTCTCGCAGGCAAAGCCACGAGAGGCCGCAGCCATTGCAGGCTAATTACCGGGGACGCGAGCACCTGAGAGTGGCCGTCGCCGGCACCCGGGCTCCAGCCAGCAGAGCCGGCTTTTGTGTGTCGGGCTGGGGGGCGAGCGGGCGCAGACCTGCAGCCCGTGTAAGGGCTGGAGCCACACGGGGGGCTCTCCAGACCACCGTGGCCACGCCTGTGCGGGCACTGCCCCGTCCACTCGCCAAATTCCACGGCCATTTCCCAGGGAAGTCAGTCCTCGGAAATAATTGTAATGTGTAGGGAATTCTCTAGATTAGTGCTTAAGGAAATCAAGCAGCCACGATAACAAATGTCTAACAAAAGCCATTGTGAGCATCGGTGGCACCACCTCGATTATGTACACACGTGTGTGTGCACGCTGTGAACATATACTGACACACATGTACATACTACAGTTATATGCATGTGTGTGTGCAGTTGCCACAAACACACACACACAAACAGCATAGTTATATACATATGTATGTGTGTACACACCGCAGACACACACACTGATACGCCCTGCACACACGCACGCACTCCACACGTACACAGGGCACAGTGACACCAAACAAAAAATAAAACTTCTAAAAACCTCTCACGGGGGCAAAATGCGTCTTAACCACTGCGGGGAACAACTGCGTGGGACTGCTGCGACTTGCTCCTTACAAGAGACGGGAGCCTGTTAGCAAAGTTACACAGGCGTTGGCAGAAAACACATGACGAGGGTGTCAGGGAAGAAGGAAAATGCAGAGGAGGGAGGTTAAATAAGGCTTCTCAAGATAAAAAAGGAAGTAAACATGGAAATCGCCTCTTTAAAAGCCCAAAGACACCACCAGGGACCTCAGGAGGCGGGAACGGAGACCCTCGCCCCTCGGAGGCCAACAGCAGCAGGCGCTGGGCCCCCGGCTTGTGTGGGTCGCGCAACGTCTTCATCCTCAGCTTTAAGCTATGTATCCGTGTGCGGCCAGTGGGAAAGCACTTACCTGTAAGAATTTTGTTCAGAAATTAATAAGACACTTCAGTCTGGTGTGGGAGGGACGCCCGGGTCAGAAGCGGGTTTGGACAGAGGGTCGGCACATAAAGGACTGGAGGGGAGGGCCGGCCTCAGCCCCAGTGACTCTGGGGACAGTCACCACCCATTCAGAAGCAACGTATTTGTCACGACCAAGGAAACCTAGGTCTCCCGAGTCTTTTATGTGAAGGAGATAAAAGGCGTGCTTTCTAGTCTTTAAATAAATGGGTGTGAATTTCCCGTGCTGAACTCTGAGACTGCACTGTCTTGAAAACGATGATAGGTTTATGTATGTCGTTAACTGTTGTGAAGCTTGTGCAAGGATGAGCTCGGGCATTTAACGGCAGAACTTTCATTGTAATCCCAGTCTTTTAACACTGGCTTCTGCCATGGAGAAGAGACTCAAATTTAAAGCATCCTTTGAAGTCCAGGCAGTCATCTCCAAGACAAAAGGAAATAAGACAAAAATCAGCCCGTAGCACGGGTGTAGTTAATGCCCAGACCCGCTCCGGGGAGGCTGCCCGGGTAGAGCTGCCCCACCGCAGGCCCTGCCAGATGCTCCGAGACTCAGGTTATCGCGTCTGTTAGCGACTCCGCTTTCGAGATGGCTTCGAGGTGGCAGCAGGTCCACCTGGAACAAGCAGACCTGGCTGGTGTACCGACCCACCTGGCTTTGGTGCCGGTTTTGGAATAAAGGGTGGAGGGTGCACTGAGAGAGATGCTGTACATCCGAGGAGGAGGGTGGCTGGGGACACCCCACTGGGAGAGCCATCGTGAGCCCTGTGTTCTGGAGCTGGATCCCACCGGCTCAGGAGAGCAGGGCTGCTTCCCTCCTGGGCACAAGGCAAGCCGCTAACGAGAGGAGATGAGAATAAATGTCATTTGACAGGTATGAATGCCGTGCTAAATCCAGCTAAAGAAGGAAGCAGAAATGATTCACCCATAATGCAAAAAAAAAAAAAAAAAAAAAAAAAAAAAAAAAAAAAAAAAACCAAAAGGTAGGAATAAGTAAAAAAAAAAAAATTGGAAATTTGTGGCAGCTCACATGAATAAGTTTAATTAAGATAATTCCCAAACCAATGGAACCCTTAAGCCATGTGCCTTCTGAGGAAAATATGTTCACACTTTTAAAATTACATACTGTTTTGCTTCAAAAAGCAAATAAAATATGCAACACATTAAGGATTCTATGATAATGTTTGCCTCGTCATATGCTTTTACATGTGTGGTTAAAATTTTATTTCCAACTTATCTAGGCCATCGTATCCAAAGCCTCCCACAGGTCAAATGGCTACTCGATTTATGTGAAAACTTTGATTATTTCTAACCATTATGCATAGAGTGATTTCAGTGTATTGTCAATTACATTGAAAAATAAATTATCACAGATAGATATCAAATCAATCTGCGAAATTGAGAGCCAAGCTCTCAGTGGCTCTTCGTTTGCTGATGGTTTTATGAATTTGATCGGGAAAGATCCGTTCAATGCTTGTTGATGTGTTTTGAGCAACTTATTGGTCATTAAGTCTGTTTCTGTATAATCAAAACAAAGAAGACATAATTAAAAATGTTTCAGTTGTAGGTTTTTTGTTTGTTTACTCTATTTACGTGGCTCAGAGGGGAAATCTGCTGTGGACCAGGTGGGCGAGAGGAACATTTTGAACAAAATTAACTTGAATCCTGCTTATCAAGAGGTGTGATAAGATAGGCTATGTCAGGGAACGAAGTTAATTGAGGGGAACTTTTACAATAAAAAGTTTATAAAACCCTCCCCTCCAGAGCACCACCAACATCTCACTTTCCAATTCTCCCTCCACACAATGAAAGACGCTGACTATTTTTAAGCTATCTAGTTTGTGTTTCCAACCAAGTCTGTGCTGAAATGTGTGATTTTTTTCAAAATCTGAGGTTTTGGTTTAAAAACACACACACACACACACACACACACACACCCACCCCATGGGCGATTCCTTGTCAAAGAAGCCCATACACATCCCGAGGAGGCCTGTCTTCTACAGGGGACAACCTCCCCAGAGGAGTCTGGCCTCGTCCCCTGCACTGACAACGTCCCCTGAGCCTCCGCCCGGTGGCCGTGCAGGCCGCGGACCACCTGAATGGTCCTAAGACCGGAGGACCCGCCGTCCTGCACGGGTGCAGACAGACTTCAAAAAGTTGCAATTAAATGGGAGCTGCGGAGATTAGAGGGGAGTAGTGACTATCATTAAGTGATTTCTCCGTGAATGAGCCGGGCTTTCCCCACGTCTAGCTGAAAAGGCCCCTCAAACCTGCAAGTTTAAAGGTGATTTGATAAATACCCGTGCTTGTCGGGGTATTTGTCTGACAGGCAGACCGCATGTATCACCTTCACAAAGACATCAGCGTGGCTAAAGACTCAACGCTCTGGTTTCCAAACAACAAGCACCAGCATGCCACACAAAGCCACAGCGCTCATCCCGGGAAGGGCGGCGACGCCTGTCTGCCTCGCTTTAGAGCAGTTAGCTCAGTTTTCTTACAATAATAAACAGAGGCTGCTGTACTTGAGAGTCCTGTTCACTGGCATTGCATGTAAGCTCTTGATCTTTTGTTTTCAGTTGAGGCACGACAAGATACTGGCAACAGAGGGGCAGAAACCACCTCCCTCCCAGCGTGGGGAGACGGGAGAGGGCTCTGTGGCTCCTCAGAGGGCTCTGTGACGGCCACCAGGGCGGTGGCCTTGCGGGAGGGGGTGCTGGTGACCTGTGCCGTCCCTGCTTCTGGGCGTCACTGCCACAGGGCCAGGGGTTGAGCTCACTGTGACCTCTGACAGCACCTTAAAGTGTGGGCAGAGAGGTCCTCACCCCTCCCCCATTCCCCCCCCAGCACCTGCAGAAAGGCCCCGGGTGGGGGTGGGGGCGCAGAATGTGCCTTCCAAGTGCCAGAGGTGACTGGACTCTGGGAGGCAAGTTCTGGCCCGGAGGAGACGCCCATCGGTGGTGCCTGTCACACGCGTTGACTTTGACAGTCGTTTGACACTATCTCGTTACATTGCTGAGAGCAAGTAGGTCTGCTTTTCAGAGCCACAGAGTTGAAAAATGCAAGCCTTAAATATTGGCAAATGGATTCCTAAAAACTATATTGCAATGAAGCTTCATGAAGGTCCTCTGGAAAACCTCTCCCATAGAAGCCACCGCAGACCTCTCATAACGTCCTTTCAGCCGGTAACTGAGACAGGGCAATTATTGAACACGTTTCATTGAATGCTTACTGTTTTTATGAGTGTGGCCAAAGAAGTGAAGTTAGCCTCGTTGAACTACCTCGAGCCGGCGTTTTTATTTTATTTCACTTTTTATAATTAGTATTCAGTTCATGCACTCTTAATGAGATGAAAATTAAAGTTTCCACATTTAATACCGTGTTTTCATGCTCGCCACGCTTCAGGAGTTTTCGTGAATAAACACTGGTATCAATGGCCCGCCAGAAAGGGCTTCCTGAAAAGGGCATGGAATTTGTTTACAAAGCTCCGGTGCTGTCTGTCTCCGGCAGTGGGAAAAGAGGAGGGTGGACGTCAGGGGACAGTCTCCAGCCACCCGTGCCCTAAAGAGAGCGGAATCATCCTCGGACGGTCCTCTGTGAGGGTCCAAACACATTTCTCCTCCAAGAGATCATTTCCTTTCGTTGGAACTGTTTTCAGTCCATTAATAATCTGGCTTTCTCAAATGGAAAGCTCTGACCAGAATCACCCATGTCACCTGGCAAATTCATAATGATTTGGAGGAAGTTCCTGCGTTGGCTTTGGGTCTCCATGGAGCAGAGGGCCCTGGCTCAAGTGTGCGGTGCCCGAAGTGAGACAAAACTTCATGTCACACGTCCCCCTACTTTGCAGGTAGGAAGAATAAGTTTCTTATGTCATCAAGCCAAACCAGCTTGAAAGCCATTTCCTTTCTTGCTCGGACCACATAAAATGTTTATGCGATTAAAGGGAAACAGCAGCATCGAACTGCTTACGTTCAAAGAAGGGTGGAGATTTTTTTTCATTTTACTGCAAAGAGCTCTGAAGGCAGAAGAGGAGGGCTGTGCCACAGTGAGGACAGGCCAGAGAGACAAAGTGACCCACAGCGTGTGCTCGAATTCTTTCTAAATTATGAACAGAAATTGCACTTTATTTTGAGGAATACAACCACTTGCCTAGAGGGTCCTACGAGCTGTCCGGGAAGGTTCGGTCTTACAACGCCCGCACGAGCAGCTTCTCTCCAAGTTTGCTCCCGGGCTGAGAAAATCGAAAAGGCCATATCTCATTATTGTTAAGTTTAATTCTAACAGCTCATCAGTATGTACAATTGCAATAAAAGTAGCAGATCTACCTCCTCCCTGTGTGTGGGAAGAAGGAAAGGGACATTGGCAAAGAAAAGGAAGGTCCTGCTCTCTGTCTTCCAAGTTACCGTGTAAATAATTTCCATGGTGAATCACACTGGCCACGGTGCCAAGCCAGTGTCATTAGAGGGGACATACAAGCAAGATTGCAAGACTGCGCCAGGTGACAATTTTGCTAAAGATGAGAGTCATCCCTAGTTTCATTCACGCACAAGTATTCAGGAAGTGACCTCACGGGGGCTTCTCCATACTCAGCTCATGGCTTTTCATGGCAAAATGCACTTTCTCGACTTCACCCAGTTATCAAGGAAGCAATTGCTAGTCGGGGTCAAAGAGCTGGTTAGCAAAATAATATTATGCATCATTTTCTAAATAACTGTTTTTTGCTTACAGCATCATATGGAAATGTTCGGGGAGTTTTGATTGCGATGAGCAGTTCAGGAGATGAAATCTTTGATTCTCAGCTCAAACAAGTGTCATTTCTCCTCCCCGGGCACAGACCCAAGGCCAACACCGCAGAGAGGGCACGATGAAGACGCAACGCCAGCGTCCACGTGTTCAGTCAAAAGGTGAACGAGCTCCCTGGGAGCGTTCATCCAATTAATACCTTGGCATCACTTGCACAGAGCAACTCCGCTTTTTATTATTTGGGCAATTAAGAAGTCATTGTGTAGAAAAAAGGAGGGAAGCAATGAATCTGCTTTTTTTAACAGTCATTTCCTTAGCAAATATCTACTGAGAGAAAACCGTAGACACATACTACAGTGCTAGGCGTTAGGGTAGCTGCAAACCTGTGCAAATTACGCTTCTTCCCCTACAAGAAACTATGTGAGTGCGCACACACACACACACACACACGGAATCCTGTGCACATATCAAAGGAAACGACACATGCGAATGCTAGCAGTGGTTATTTCTGAGTTGGGGATTATGGTTGGTGTTAATTTTCTTCTTTTTGCTTTTTTATTTATTACTTTCCATGTAGAATAGCTAATGCCTTCTCTCCCAGGAAGGAAAAACAACACGCTAATCACTATATCTAAGAGTGCGGTTCTGTGCAGGTAGCACGGGAGTGATAGCAGGGAGGGCTCGGGCCGGGCCCCGTGGACCAGCTCACCCTGCTGGGGAGGTTGGTGTCGAGATGCGGCTGGAGCTCCGCTGGGGCCGTGTGGGCGGCAGGAGGGCGAGGCGGTCCCAGGCCCTGCGGGGTGTACAGGACGCCGCCCGGCGCCCGCTGAGAAGCTGCACAGGGACTGGGGAGATGGGGGGAGAGGACAGAAGGTCTGGGGAGCGGATGATGTCTCGGAGCAGGTGAGCAGGATCACCTCGCTGGGCAAGTCCCTTCTCAGAACGCTTTCCCTCCATTGGGATTCCGCTGAGGGCTTTTGTTTGTCTGTTTGTTTTTTCCAATATGACTCTCCAGGTTTCCTTCAGGTATCAAGTCCTAGAAGAAATGATGCTTATCAACTTCAAAGTAAAATAGAATAGCTAAAACCAAGTTAAAGTAGTCACCAAAAATAATCTAAACAAATTCATTTTTTTCTTATAAAGAAGTGTGTTTTTAAAACATTTGAATTTAATGCACTTAATGCACTTACATTTAAGTGTATTCTTAATTTCTTTCTTACAGTTCAATGCATTCTCTATCTCCATTTCTCTCTCCTCTTCCCTCTCCTTCTCTCTTTCTACCTACTTTGGCTCTAGAGGGGAAAATGGGCTGTTTGTAAGGAAGGACCTTCTATTTTACATTTTCAAGAACACTAGAAATTCTTAATAAATGTTGACCGACAGTTGCAACTGAATCTGCTGTAACCCAGCCCAACACTGAATGTATCCGTACATGAAATCCGTCAAACGATTACCTTGGAAACTCATGTGTACGTAACAAATTGCGGTGACATACACGACCTACTACGGTTCTTCCGTCCAATGCTCATATCGTGACTGAAGTTCAGGATACTCATAAAAAATTGTTGGGATACATTGAAGTCAGTTTTGTCTACCCAGGGCTGCGCCGCGCACAGAAAAAAGAAAAGTGCATTTAAAAAAGAAAGTAAACAAGTACGCGGACCAATGTGGCGTTCAATGCTTTCAAATATTGAGTTTTATAAAAATAAAAACTCAATGATTTTTTTTTTATTCTGAGAAAGTATGCAGTGCACCCAACACTCAAGAGGAGTTTTAACAAGGCTACACAGGGAAAGATTACTGTTTCTCAAGTAGAGATTCAAGTACTCTCGAGATATCTGTAAAAATCTCCTCTGGGACCTGACCTACACAGCGCATCTGTCAGGAAAATTCCAGCGGACGGGCTTCGTCGTTCGGCCACCCGCCGACTCCCCCTGCCTGGCCACCTACACCACTCTGTACCCAGCCCAGAGGCTGCTAATCCCTTTTATTTCTAGGTGTTCCTGTAGGAAAATCATATATTTATACGAGCTTTACATAGCTTTAAAACTCAATCCATAATGCATGTTGAAATGAGTAAGTTGCGATTTTAGACAAGAATAACCTAAAAGATTTACTGGGTACTTAAATATTGTTATTTAATCACAAGATACAGTGTATGTTACACTGTAATCTCATTTAAATCATATAATGAATGCAATAAGGAAAATTAAAATCCCTGTATGCACGGCTGTGTCTCCTTTAATCTACATGTGATTTTAAATAGCATTTCTTAAAAAGTCCATTCTTCTGTTTGGTGGAACCTGTTTGGGGCTCAGGAAGAACTGTCCTGTAGGGGCTGCTTTCATGATGTCAGACGTTTTTCTTATTAGAAGAGGATTTACCAGCCTCCCCCATCCTCTTTCTTTATTCTTGAGACTATATGAATAATAATACTTTCAATAATGGCACAGATCATGCTAATAGCTTGTGCAATGTTTCTCTCCCCATAGAAAACATTGATTCTCGAGGGAAAGGCGAGGAAAAAATAATTTAAAATTGTAGCGTAGAAAGAAACAAATCAGACCACATTAAGAAGGAAATGGTGTCTGTCAATTTGAGATGGGCTGGTGAGTCTTTCCCTTCTATGCTTGGTTTCTTAGTACCCCCATTCTAGCCACTCTGACCCCGGAAAGCCAGGATTTATCATTTCAGCACAAAAAAAAAGTAAACAACAGCAAGGATTTGGGAGCACGAGTGACTTGTCACTCTACACCCTGTGGCAATGCTGGCTGTGTGCCTGCTATCCACCTGCTCATTACACGGCATGAGTTGAACACACAGTAGGGTCAAGCCATGCGGGGGGGGGGGG
>VBSM01003039.1:29819764-29833730 GCA_008086735.1 Cheirogaleus medius
TTTGCTCTCTTGACAGTTTCTTTGGCTGTGCAAAAGCTTTTTAATTTGATCAGGCTGGAACCCATTCTATTAAGTAAAGTATCCCAAGAATGGAAAAGTAAGCACCACATGTATTCAGCAGCAAGTTGGTATTAACCGATCAACACATAAGTGGACATACAGGAATAACATCTATCAGGTGTCCGGCAGGTGGGGGCAGGAGGGAACGGATATAAACAAACATAATGAGTGTGATGCGCACCAACTGGGGGATGGACATGTTTGAAGCTCTGACTCAAGGGGGGAGGCTGGCAAGGGAAATATACATAACCTCAACATGTGTACCCCCATAATATGCTGGAAAAAATTTAAAAAGGGGGGAAAAATAAAGCAGGTGAGACTTAGTTGTCAGGATTTCTGGGTGAACCGGCGTTACGTAGCGCGTGCATGTAACACATGGCAGGGACTCAGGCGAGACCCCTCGCACCGCCTCCCAGCACGGCACGCCGACTCCCCAGAGGAGCCCAGGTGCCCCCATGGCGCAGCTTCCACCCCAGTGAGGGTCCTCAGCCCACCCCTCGCTGCCTCCCAGCCCTTGCAGGGACAGCGCTCTGGACCCGTGGGGGCTCCTGCTTGAACAGACGCCGGGTGTCCTAGTTCCCCGGATCCGCGTCCCCACCTCATCGTGACCCCGATGCAGCTCCAGCCGGAGTTCACGTCGCTCCAGGAACACCATGTGTGACCTTCCTACCCCCAGGCTGGATCTGGCGTTGACCGTGCCTTCTCCTCCCCCAACAGCGAGACTCGTGCCTCGTACTGACTTCTGCCCACCACGGTCCACCACGGTGGCCGCTACCCGACAGGTGAGCGATGCCACGCACAGGTAAATTTTGAGTTTCACATTTCTTAAGAATTTCTGGGTTTCTTAAATGAAACCACATTTTAAAAACAGATTTTAAAAAAATCTCTATCAATTTTAAATTTAGAAAATGTGCTTTCAATAAAATGCAGCAAAGAAATCAATTCTGTTCATACTGCAGCTTATAATGAATTTATTTTCAAATGGATATAAAAAACATTGCGGGTTATTTATCCTTCCGTCAAAACTTATTTCATAAATAGGGCTCACGTGACTTTAACTGCCCCTAATAAAAACTTCTGGTTTTATTCAGTCATGTCTTAGAGAGAGAGTTGGAAGAATTTTTAAAATTCTCTGGACAGGCCACTGAGTGGGAAAGGCCAAAGAGCAGCCTGTCACCTGACACCTGTCTTTGACATTTGTGTGTGTTTTAACACATGTATTACATGCATTTATTTATTATTTTTAACAGAAGCTATATCTGTGGTGTTTGGGGATCCATTGTCATTTAAATGTCAGTTTTCACTAGCAAACATATTGCTAGTTTAATTTTGATTTATTGGAATCCCTTCCACATTTGACACCTGGGAGGTGTGAGGAGGTCACATGGTGTGAAAGGTGGTGTGAATCACCATGCTCTCACACGTGACTCTGGAAACACCATCATGTAAAAAGGGCTCTGCACACTTAAAAATTGGCAGTGGTATTACATATCTAGTAAAATATGGATATGTTATTTTAACTTAATTAATTAATAATATTAATCAGGTATCACTAAAATAGTAGATTATACTTGGGTTCACACTTCCATTCTTAAAGAAGAATCTTTTATTTGTTTTTTTTTTTTTCCATTTTAATAGGTGGTTACTGTTTTCATGGAGGGAATTTAACACATCAACATTTGTTGAATAGCCCTAAAAAGCAATAATTTGCACCCAAGGCTGTTACTTTATTTCAATACACTTGTATGGTCTAAAGGTTTTAGCATAAATTAGACTAAATAATTGCATGATATTTGGTGGGTATTGTCACTTGCTCCTTTTGAAGAATGGCTTGAAATCAGGGGCACTAGCTGTGAGAATCAGTGTGGATTTGAGGGCAGTGGGATGGTAAATAGGCACAGCACAGACAGGAGGTCATGAGTGGAGGATCACCTGGTGCTTCCCACACACCTGCAGCTCCTCGTGCGCTGTTACCTGCTCTGCCCCATGGAGTTGTGTTGGCCATTTCCGTATCTCGAGGAAGGAATGCCACAGCAGATACAGAGAATAAACAGGACATTGCCCTTCTTTCAGATTTCAAGTCTTTTGTATCACATTTCAGAAATGTTCTGAAATTTTTTTTCAGGGTTTCTAAGAGCCTGGATTTTGAGACTTTAAGATTAGACCACAAAGAACCAAGGCACACGCACTAGGCCAGGCACTTCTGGCAATAGGACAGTCCAAACTAAAGTTGACTAAAGTTGTCACTGCAAACATGCCACATGAATAAAACACAACTAGATAGACAGGTGGCAGACAGGATGTAGACATTATACTACGGGACTTCAAAGAGTTCATGGGAAATGGAATTAAAATTTTAAAAATATAAACTTTACTTCTCACCATAAGCTCCATCAAGGTCAAGACACTTAGGTAAGTGATGACACCAGCCATTCAGTCCATCCCTAAAGAGCCAAGAGTCCTGGGAATTTTATCATGCCAATGCAATCTTAGCCATATAGTAATTAAAAGTGACAATAAATAAATGGTCTGAAAGAGAAATACAAGCATAAAATAAGGATATCAAATTATCATGGATATAAGAAGGAATAAAATAATTTTGAAAAAAACTCACCATGGAGAAACTAACAGCTTAAAAAATAAACAAATAGACTTCTAGAAATTAAAAAATACAATAATTGATAGTAAAAAACATAATAAACAGCAACCCAAATTTAAACTAAGTTAGTCCCTGAATGAATAAAAATTTTCAGTTCCCAGCCACTATGTCTACTAAAGGAAAGGGTAAAAACTCTCTTGAAAAAAAGTATCATTCAGAACCCCTAAAATGTTTTATTTAAAATGTCTGATACTTACTCAAAAATTACTAAACTTTCAAGAAACATAAAGTTATAAACAAGAATCAATAGAAAAAAGATTACAATGGATTCACAACTGATTGAAAGCCTGAAGTTGTGAGACAAAGATTGTAAAATAACTATGAGTAATACATTCAAGAAAAAATTACAAAGATAAGATATAAGATCACAAATGGGAAATTTCACTAGAAGACAGAAATCGAAGACAAAAAAGATAAGAAATAAGAGGAAATTCTACAAGTAAAAATAAAAGATTAGAAAGTAAGAACTCAACTGATGGGTTTAATCACAGATTAAATGGGGGCAGAAGAGAGAGCTGAAAACTGAAGATGGGCCAGTGGAAATCCTTGCACTGAGAGAGAAAAAGAGGTAAAAACAGAGACAAGAGCAATGGGGCAAAGCAAAAGTGCAGATGAGATACAGTGAAAAGAACTAATATACTTGTAACTGGAGGCCCAGAAAGTGAGTAGAGAAATAACAGAGCAGGAAGAATATTCGCAGAGATGAAAGCTAAGAATTTCTTTCAAATGTGTGAAAAGCCTGAACCTACATGTTCAACTTTCTAAGGAGCACGAGCAGGATCTGTAAGAAGAAAACCACACCTAGGCGCATCTTAGGAACACAGATAAAAACTGAAATCAAAGGGAATGATCTTGATATGGGAACCACAACTGACAGCTGGCTGTCAGCAGAAATGATGGAAAACCAAAGACTATGAAATCATTCATTTAAATGTGCTAAAAGAAAATAGCTGCAATGTCAAAATTCTACATAAAACCAGAGTGACCTTCATGAAATCAAAGTAAAATAAATAGATTTACAGATAATTGAACACCATTAGACCCACAACAAATGCAATATGAAGGAGAGTATTTTGGGTAACAGGAACATGATCTAAGCTGGGGAATGGAAACACAGGAAGGGAAGAAGAACACCAGAGAAGACACCTGTGAGGCTAGATGTAGATAGATATTACATACAGAGCACAGATAATGATAATTACAACATAATATGGGTGTCATAATAAATGTAGAATGTTAATATGTTATGAAAGAATTAACTAGGCAATCAGATATAGATAAGTGAGAATTGCTAAACTGGAAGAAAGGAGAAAATTACTTAGAAAAATAAATAGATGAAGTGGATGAAATAAAAATTTAGAGATTGAAGGATATAATAATAATAATAATAATAAACTAAAAGCAGCATAGTAAACATTTGAAGATTTTTTAAAGAGAGCCTGCACACCTACATGCTGGTTAAAGGAACACGCACACACCAACTCGAGAAGCACATGAACTCTTAGATTACACCTGACAAGTGAGTGGCTCTGCGAAAAAGACGAGACCAAGAGAAAAACTTAAGCACAAATAAAAGACACAGAACTTTCAAAATGACTAAAATTGACTATTCAGTAACTGTAGAGTATTGCAAGCATTTTATACTAGGAAATATACTGTGGGAACAATTGTTAACATAAAATGTTTCCCTAGCTAAAGTGTTATTCAAAATTTCTTATTGAGGTTTTATCAAATCTCATCAGCAAAAATTTGTAAGCCTGGAATTTTGTGAATATGTTTCTGTTTTAAATGATTTTGTTTCTAGATCTAGGTCTATTAAGATCTCTTTCTTAAGGCCGTTTCTGTTCATTTTATTTTATATAAAATTATTACTTTTTACTTTTTCTTTTACTTGGCATGAACTGTCATGCAAAAATAAAACATACAAAGAGACTTTCAGAAAAACAATCAGGACCGAAGAGTGTTTACGTTTTTTCACCACAACTAGGAGAATGGAAAAGGTCACATTTCCATTTTAAAACTTGAACACAGAAACAAGGAGTATAATAGAAAAAAATTGTTAAGCAAAAATACTGGTAAATAAACATATAAAATTTTTAAAATATTAATATTTACTATAAAGTAAGTCACCTGTTAGTTGAAAAATGTGGAAATAACATCCTGAACAATATACCAATGAATATGAGTAAATGGTCAGAGATAAACACTAGAATTGTGTTGGCAAAGGAAATTAGATTAATAAGAAATTTCAGATAAAGCTACTGACTGGTTTTAGGCCATAAGTAAACATTTTGAGTTTTTACATTAATATGACATAAAACTTCCAAAATGACAAGGAGAAAATTAGTAAATAAACTTCATTTAATACAATGGGGAAAAAGAAGACAAAAAAAGAAAAGAACTATTCAAAAAGCAGACAATAAAAAGGAAAACCCTTGATCAAAAAGTTAGAAAAATAGGGTAAAAAATAAAGTTCAAAAATGAGATCTTGAAAAATAAAATAAGTATATTACATAAAGAAGAAAAAGAGCATGAATAAAACCAGACTTTTCATTAAAAGACTAATGAAAATATGCAACCATTTAAATGGCTGATGAAGAAAAAATAAACTTATGTTCAAATAATTTTGATTATGAAATGGATTATAACTACAAATAGAGACTTTAAAAATAACACAAAATGAATTTCATGCCATTTTATACTAGTAGCATAACCTTGATTCCAAAGCCAGAAAACAAATAGTATAAAACATATAATAATAATACTTAACTTTTATTAAGCATTTTAATATATCAGGCATTGTTCTAAGCACTTTACTTTTATAAACTTATTTAATCCTGACAACGCTACAAGGAGATAAATAATTTAATCATCATTTTACATATGAGACCACTGAAATACCGAGGGTTTGAATAATTTTTCAGTTTTTCAGTTATCTGAATTCAATGGTCAGTTATTCAATTGTTTGACTATTTTGTCAATATTACATATGCATAATACATATATATATGTGTCAATTGCATGTTATATGTAAAATATATACATATGAAATACATACTTAGTTATAAAATATATGTGTATATTTATATATCTACACACACATATATATGAAATCCAAATAAAATTCATGCAAACAAAACCTAGCAAGATATATTGTAACCTTGGGATAGAGAAGAATTTATTAAATAAGACAAATATAAATATATATATCATAAAGAAAATCTTTGATAAATCTGGCTTCATTGTCATTTATAACTTTCACATGACCAAAAATAGCATAATCAAAATTAAAATACAAGCGATACACTAAGAGAATATTTTTTACCTAAAAAGGGAATTGCATCTAAAAAATATTAAAAACCTTAGAAATTTATAACAAACAAATATAAGCAATTTACAGATGATAAAATCTTATGATTATAAACATAAACAGATGCTCAATTTCACCAGCCATAACAATGTGATACAATGTATGGTAATATAAAATCAAATAACAATGAATAATATTTTAGTTACAAATTTGCTAGAAAACTAAGCTTAAATTCATGCTGTTAGGAGCATGTATAAGCACAGTACTTTGGAAAACAGTTGGACAACATTTAGTAAAATAAAAAATAATCATACTCTATGACCCAGCAATTTTATTTCTAGGAATATTTGTTGTTGCCTTGTACTTATTAAAAGAATTGCAAAACAATATTACAGATTTATAATTTATATATGTTTAATGAAATAAAAATACCATATAATTCCCCCTATCATCAGTGATAAAATATGTAAACAAGTTATCTAATCTCAGAAATGTTATATTGTTTCTATTAATTCTTGAATTCATATTTCTATTTCACTTCTCCTAATGAAATTTAGACTAATTATTTATTATGTGGAAATTGATCACCCTATGATATAGTCCTGCAAAACATATAAACAAATTACAAATTTTAAATATTTTGTGCTTGTAGGAGTCTAGGTGGCAAATTTATAGTAGCTAGTGATCTTTTGGTAGAATATATGAACATGCTCAAAAAAATTAAAAATGCTATCTTATCACCAATATATGATTCTGCCATTGAACTGTTAAAAGAGAATATGGAAACTATTATTTTCTCTTCCTCAATGTCATCTGAAAAATGCAGCCGATACACACACGGAGATGTGAACACTCACTGCTTGACGCCCGTGGCCAAGAGTGGAGAACATGAAGAGAGATGACTCACGGAAAAACTGATTTTCCAGAGCATGCATTTTACAAATTGTAAAATAAACAGGGTAAAAATAGATATAGATAGATGATAGATAGATAGATAGATAGATAGATAGAAAGAAATAGACAACAGACAGACATGCAGATAGTCAAGGGTCAAAGCCTTGCCATATGATTTTTGCTGTGACGAATTAGGTTTCAAGACCTTTAATAATTTTTATTGACAATACTGGCTAAGTTTTCATGAGAAAGGCCTGTTTTGGTCAGTTCAGGTTGCTATAATGAAACACCATAGACTGGGTGGCTCAAACAACAAACATTTATTTATCACAGTTCTGGGGCAGAGAAATTCAAGATGAGGGGCTGGCACATTCCGTGTCTGCTGAGCGTCACTTTCTGGCTTGTCAGTGGCCACCTTATGGCTGTGTCCTCCCATGACAGAGAGACTCTGGTCTCTTCCTCTTCTTAAGGGGCACTAATTCTGTCATGGACAAGTCCACCCTCAGGACCTCATCTAAGCCTAACCACCTCTCAAATTCCTACCTACAAACTATCACGTTGGCGATGAAGGCTTCAACATGTGAAATTTGGAGGAAACATTCAGCCCACAGCAAGGCCCCCAGGAGCACTGTGTTCCTGACAATAGCATGAACATAGAAAAAGCAAGAGCGTTAAAATACATTGACTGCCACACTAGAAAAAATAATTCCCTGGGGCTACGGTGTTTTATTTTTATTAAAACAAAATGATCCTTTCTGATTCGTTATTTTTTATTGTTTTCAGTACATGAGTTATATGCAATGCAATCCGTGTTTTTAGAATTAAATTGACAATATTAATTGTAACAATAAGAACATCAACAAGTAAGATTTTCGCAGATCAGCTGCAGTTTTGCTTCATGAGACCCTGGGGTTAAAACTAGCCTGAGTTAAACACAACTCACACGGCAGTCGGTGTGTTAAGTAGTGGTCATCATGCCGATTGCTTCTGTCTACTTCAGGAAAATGCAACACACGCTATCATACCCCTTTTCTAATTTTACCTTTGGCATAAGACAGTGAAAGACACTAATATTTACAGTGTCCCTTTGTTTTTTTCCCTAGAGAACTTTAAACTGCGGAAAAATTCATCATAGTTAGATTAAGAATAGGAAACAATTACACCCTTATTTGTAAAGTGAGGAATAGGAAGTTGTGGAAGAGAGATAAGAAGATAGAAGAAAAAAAAAGTAAAACAGTGACAGTGAATAGAGAGAATAAATAGAAAGTAAACAGCAAGATGACTGATATAAATGTAGCCATATAGAACATTATACTAAATATAAATGGCCTAAATCCCTAATTAAATGGCAGGAATTATAATATTGCATATAAAAGCAATACTCGAATACATGTTGCTTATAAGAAATCCATTTTAAATAAGACACATATAATTTAAAAGTAAAAGAATAGAAAAAATATATCATGTTAACACCGATCATAAGGTTACAGTGACTATATAAATCACAAATAAAATAGATATAGGAAACTAAATATGAACAGGGATGAAAAGAGACATTTCACAATGATAAAGAAGACAAATCACCAAAAAGACAAAACAGTCATAAACATATATGCATCAAATAACAAATTTAAAATATGTGAAGCCCTGAGAGACAGAAGGGAGAAATAAATAAATCTGTAATTTTGTTGATTTCAACAGTCATCTTCAAATAACTAATAGAACAAAAAGACAAAAAAGTCAGCAAAACCAGTAACTCACCTTGACACATTCGTTTTTATAGGGCATTTCCTTCAACAACAGCTGAACACATATTCTTTACAAGCAGCTGCAGAATATTCACCAAGGCAGGTAATATGTTGGGCCATCACAATACATTTTAGTAAATTGAAAGGAAATAAAAGCATATAGATCATGTTCTCTGATCCCAATAAAATTAATTTTAAAATAGACGTCAGAAAGATGCAGCCTCGTTCTCCCCTGCTCTTCCCGCCCCCTCCACTCTGGTCACAAGGGCCTTCTTGCTCCCTGCGACAGGAAGGGCGCGCTCACACGCCGAGCCTCTGCCCAGCCCCTTCTACCCCATGGCCAGCACCCTCAGAGCCACCGCCCCTCTCTCTCCCCTCCAGTGTCACCTCTTTATGAGGATTTTTCTAGCACCTTCTGCACAATGGCAACCTGCCCTCCTCTGACCCTGCCTATATACCCTTTTCCACTTTGTTTCCTACAGTCTTACACCCCCTGGCATGCTGTGTGGTTAGCCTGGGCAGCTGTTCACTGCTTGTCTCCACGGTAACATAGAAAAATCACGTACTCCAAGGATGCAAGCAACGCCTGTCTGCCAGGGCCCTGGGCCCAGGGCGGTTTCTGGTACACAGCAGGTGCTCACTGAGTATTTGTGACTCTATGGGTGTCAGAGCTCTGCCTTCCACGGCTTTCTAATGCCACGCCCAAGACTGATCAGGGTGGGGGATGGGCTAGGGGAAGAGCCCTTTCCAGACTCCATGGAGTGGTGCAGTGTGATGGAATGTCTATGTCTCAGTTCATGTGTGCAGCTACAAGAGACTGGGCAATTTATAAACATTAGAGATTTATTTTTCCCCATTCTAGAGGCTGGGTAGTCCAAGATCAAGGCACTAGAAGGCTCAGTGACCGGCGAAGACCCCTTCCCCAAAGGTGGTGCCGTCTGGGTGTCCTTGCGTGGCAGAAGAATCGAAGAGCAGAAAGGGCTTGAGCTGGTCACCTGCTACAAAGCTCTCATGCACGCACCAGACCAGCGGTGCGTGAAGGCTTAGGGTTAGGGTTCAGGTCCAGCCTTCAGGACCAGTCACGTCCCCGAATGCCCCATCCCTTAATACCACCATAATGGCAATGAAGTTTTAACGTGAATTTTGGGGAAACACATTTAAACCGGAACAGTCCATAAAGCTGAGAAAGTCACAAACAGCCACCTGGACCTTTCTGAACCCATCGCTCTGACCCACTTTAAGCGAATCATTCTCACAAGTGTGAGGACGTTGACAGAGGCAGTTTCTCCCGCAGCCCTCAGATGCCAGGTGGGACGCATAGCTCTCGGTGGTGACGCGGAAGCCACCGGGGAGTCTTCTCAGTGTGCTCTCTGTGGACACCTGCGGTCATAAGGTCAGAGTTCCTGAGTCAGCGCCGCGAGGCCAGGCGCAGTCTGAGGGGGATGTCCCACAACGGCTTCAGCAATTCAACTGGTAATGTTACAGCAAACGGGACCGGGAAACACACCGAGAGTCACACGCGAGTGCTGCAAAACAGGCTGTTTATCACGCGCGGGCTCAGAGGGGTCTCGCCTCCAAATTCTGAGCAAATGGGGTTAAAAATATGTTGGTTTTTATACGCTTTGTTCTGAGGAAGTTGGTGGTCATGGAAGAAAAACTGGTTAGAAGGCTTTTATGAGGTAAGGGCTACAAAAGTTGCTTGTTCATGCTATTTGGCAGTTCCGCTATTATAAGATAGAAGTCACAAAGGTTTTCATAGTTGCCTAACCATGCTATCATTAGGAGGGGAGTGCAGAATTTTTTCCCTTACAGTAAGATTCTGGACCACGTGGCGATTTGTATCCTAAGACAGAAATTGTGTACCTTCTCCTAAATTATCTCAGTGAATTTTGTCATAAAGTAAAAATTCTTTCCAATCAACTGTCAGCATGTAAATATGTGTGCGTAGGGCTTTAGTTGTTCAAATCATATAATGAGCTTGATTTTTAAAAAAATTTTTCATTTTATCCTATAGCGGCTCTTTTTCTCTGCTCCCTAGTCTGTTAATGTAACCATAGTTTTTGTTTTTTGGTTTTTTTTGTTGTAATCATAGTTTATACTCAACCTGGTGGTACATGATTTTTTGAGAATCATCATTGGCCTTTATACCATGAACAGGCCTGGTCTGGCCCACTGTTACTCACTGTTCATTCTTTGCCATCAGCATTATTACTATCGTCACTAACGCTATCTTGTTCTTCTGTTCCCAACTTTGACTTTTCACAGTCAACTGCAGTGTGCTTTCAGAGATATTTTTCCCTAATAATTTCATAGAATTTCCCAAGTCTGTACATATCCGCAACAATTTGCTACTTCTTTATTTGAACAGCAACTCTGGCGGGTACAGAATTGGTGAGAAATGCCCTTTCTTACTGGGCTTCGGTAAGTTTCAGACTGTTTCCACCCTCCTTTCCAGAGCCTTCATTCATGACACCCCTGTCTTCCCGATGCTATCTTGGGAGATACTTGAGAATAGCCTGATTCGGGTTTTATTTTTTCTTGATGTTCAAGGGATTTTTTTTTTCCTTTCAACTTGAAAAATAATGAACAGAATACGATCAGACCTAAACACACTGCTTTTTCTATTAACGAAAGTATTTCAAGATATGCAGAGACCTTTCTTCAGTCCAGGAAAGTTTTCTCACTAATTTATTGACTGTTGCTACTGATGCATTGATGATTTGCTCTGACTCATCAGCCGTGATTTCTAACAGTCACAGTCACCCACATGATAGAGTTGCTTTCCCTGTCTTTGTCGCCTCATCTGTTGTTTTTCAAATCTTTGGCTTATTTCCCTGGACATCTTAGAAGACTCTTACGTTTACCCTTCGCATTGCTGACTCAGTGTTCTGTAATACGAGGTCTTCTACTTCTTGCTCTGAATAGGAATTTAAATGTAGTGTCCATTGGATTTTCTTCCTTTCTTTTCTCCCTTAACGCAGATTCTTGTGCATACTCGCGTTTGTCTTGGCTACCCCTCCTGTGCCATCGTGTCTGTTTCCATAGCAATTGTAACTTTTCGCCCACTCCCGAGGGAAATGGAAAAATCAGAAAAAAGGACCCTTTCTGAAATGTCCTGCTGCTGCCTGTAAGGAATTACCTTAGAAGTGGGATCTTCCTCTTCATTTTCCAGAAAACACTGCACATGCATTGTGCTGCAGAGTTGAGCTCAGGATACATGTGTAGATCCTTTATCTGGGTTTATTTCTCTTCGGACGTGGGTGGGTGGGTTGCAGGTGGTGTCTGCCCACTGCGAGGGCTTGGTGCACACACAGCCCCTCCCTGTGCACCTGGGCCAGGGAAGACCCCACCTGCACGCTTGAGCCGAGGATGCAGGTTGACGTGCACCTTTCCTAGTCCACTTGCCAGGGCTCTAGTGGCCTCAGTTGAGCTTGATTCCTATTCCCAGTGTTGCCTTTCATTTATTAACTCTATTTTCTTTCCTACCATCTTGATTATTTTAATCAGACTTACAGAAGAAAGTATCGGACTCTGATAGTTAAGTGCCAATGTTATTTGGCTTGTTTCTCATATTATTCCAAACGGTAGCAAAATGCTTTTGGAGGAAACTACATTTTGTTTAAATAGCCCACCCTATCATCTTCCAGGTTGCTGCTTTATTTCTTACTGAAGAAAACAACCAACAACAAAGTAAAATTATTTCTAACATGAAAATGCATTTTTCCAATCAAGGGTCTTGCAGCTTTTGAGAACTGTATTTTGCGGTTACAACCCAGGGGTGCAGAACCACGGACTTCCCTGCCTTCTCCGCTGCTCAGCACCCCGTTGCCAGGGCCCGCTCTCCTGGCAACGCAGCAGCCAAGGCCGCCACTGAGACCCTCGGTCTCCCCGACATATGGGTGACCAGTGTTGTTCTTACAGAGTTTTTGTCTTCTCATAAGAGTATTCTGAGTAATATATTTGTGATACCAGATCAGACATACTGGGCTTTTTTCTTTTTATTTTTTTTTTATTTTTTTGAGAGAGAGAGAGTTTGTGTATTGCATCCAAGTATGGAAATGTTTCGGATTTCTGGCAATTCGGGGCTCTGCGTTGATACAAATGAGAACGCCGTCTCACTTGCAGCCCACAGCCCAGCCGCAGAGGCCTGCCAAGAATCCGGTACCCCAATGACAAAGCAGAGTGCGCGCTGAGAGACCATCATCATAGCAGAAGCTTCTGGAAATTGTAATCTTTTCCTTATAAAATGCTAAAGTATTATTTCATTTCCTTTCTTAACTTTTCCTTGGAGACCCAGAGCTCATCCTATGTCAAAGTGCAGCCTCGTAGAATACTCAATTGTAGAATGTTTGGCTATCAGCCCTGGGAGCAAGATAGACTTTCTATTCTACTATAAAAAATTAAAAATATATATATTAGCAGTGAACAAGATTTTCACAGAAATTGCTTAAACTAGCTAGCTTAGTTTTTATATCCATGTGCCTAACCCATAGTTCTCTATGCATACATATTAAAAGGGATATTATTTAAAACCTTCTTGTAAATTAATTACTCATTTTGTAAACCCATAAATATTTTTTAATAAATTTGATTCTCAATATATGTACTCATAGTAAAATGCATTCTAGGAAAATCAACAAGGGGAAATTTATACATTTTTTAGTCATGTTACTTGTGGGGTTTTTTTGTTATTTTTTGGGTTTTTTTTGCTGCTGGGCTATAGCTGTCCCTGATGTATGTGGGTATTGACTCTGTGTCAGACTGACAATTTGCAAATATTTGCTCCCCTTCCATAGCCAGTCGTTTCTGTCGACTGTGTCCTTTGCTGTGCAGAAGCCTTTTAGTTTGAGGTCGTCCCACTTGTCTGCTTTGCTTTTGCTTCCCGTGTGTTGGGGTCATATCCAGGACATCATGGCCAAGACCAACGTCTGGAAGATTTTCCCCGTATGGTTTCTCCTCTGAGTTTTACAGCATCGTGGCTTGTGTTTAATCCTTCAATCCATTCTGTGTTGACTTTGTGTGTGGTATAAGACGAGGGCCCAGTTGTGTTCCACATGTAGCTACAGTTTCCTCCCTGCTGCTCGGTCATGCCGTGCACACACACCTGGGCTGACCTGCCAGAGGACAATGCATGCAGCAGGGGGGTCACCCAGCGTCCCCCTAGGCCTTTGTGGGTCAGCCAGCTGGTGGGCAAGCCCAGCCCAAATCAGCAGAGCTGCCTGCCCCAGGTGCTGTGACCACAGACATGTGATGGAGCTGAGGTCACTCGCAAACTGCGCCCAGACCAGCTCACCC
>VBSM01003039.1:29833830-29848509 GCA_008086735.1 Cheirogaleus medius
ATGGGCCCAGGCAAGCTATGGCTGACCCATAGAGACAGACGAGGGCCGGGTCCAGCGCAGTACCAGACAGATGGGTCCCTTGAGGCTTCTCCGTTTGTAGCACCCAGGCCAACCCTCTGGGTAGTGGGCAGAGAGCCGAGGCGGCCTGCAATAGGAGACCGGCACATAAGTGAGTTCCATCTGTATTATGTCTGCTCACGTGATCTTGCAAGAAAGTCCATTTCCTGCATCCATGAAGGATACAGAAGAGCTGCTCAACACTTTGCATATAATTTCAAAAGTTGTGGAGTTGTTAATGGTTGTATTAAAGAACAGTTTTCAAAATTTCGTACCTATTTGTGCAAATCAAGTTTCAACTTAATAGTTGTCAATAATCTGGAAAAAAAAATCACCACCAGGCCATGGAAATAAATTGTGCATAGCCGTTTTAAGCAAGAAACTTGATATTTAAAAATATACAAACAAAAAAGTTTTATTAGCAATAAAAGAAAAGAAAAGAATTCTATTTGAAGTTATTCAAAAATCCAAAATGTGATATACTACCTAATAAGCTTATTTTTTCTTTTATATAATTGCTTCAAAATAATGTATTTTTCACCAAACTCTACTTGCATTCCACCAAAGCCCTCTTGAGCTTACTGCATGCATGTTTAACATTTTCCGTCTGTGGCGGGTCTTTTACAAGTTTGGGAAGTGCCGCTTGGTGACAAGCAGAGTTGAAGCACGGCTTCTTCGCCCTGGAAGCTTGCAGCATCCCTGCAGACCGCCAGGTGGGCAGGAGAGCAGGTGTGAGGGTCGCCATGACAACTCCACTGGCTGTTCTGGCACCAAGAGAAGAGTCGATGCGGGGGAGGCAGAGGCTCCCAGCTACGAGGACATGTGAAGAGGCACTGAGGTAAGATGCCACCCTCGAGAGAGAGGAGACACTCTTGGGTCTGAGATGTGATGAGGAAGGACAGGCTGGAGACTCACAGACACTGGAAAATAAGAAGTGGAAAAACCTCTCTGGAACGGCAAATTTGTGGTTACAGATTATGGGGGACATTGAACCCTAAACTCGGACTGGCTCGTGACTCAGGTGACGCCATGTATGTTTATCGTGATGTAGGAATAACATTGTAACATTTGCAATGAGCGAGTTAATTTACATAGAGAAGGCAAAGCCCCACGGGCTTTCTGTAGAAACTGACGAGCTGACTCTAAGATGTCCATGGAAACGCAAAGGACCTAGAATAGGGAAGACAAATCGGAACTAGAAGAACAGGGTTGTGGGATATGCATCTTCCGATTTCAGCACTTACTGTAACTCCGGTGACCCAAGCAGGGCGGGGCAGTGCGGCAGCCAGAGACCGCCGTGGAACAGAAGTGTCTTGAAATAACGCGCTCATCGACGGTGAAAACGGATTTCAACAGTGGTGTTGAGGGAATCCAACGGATGAAGAAAAGTCTTTTCAACAAACGGTGTTAAAACAACCGCCTGTGTATATGAAAAAAAGAAGCACACGCCTCATCCCTTGCCTCACTCCATACTCAAAACTTAATTTGAGATGGATCACAGACCCCAAAACCACAGCTAAACCCATAAAGCCTTTAAAATAAAATATAGGAAAAAATCTTCGCAAATGTGGAGCTAGAAAAAAATTTTAGACATAAAATATATTAACTGAGAAAGAAAAAAATGACAAGCTGGCCTTTATCGAAATTAAAAAACTGTGCTATTGAAAATAGCACAAAGAGAATGAAAAGGCAAACCAGAGAGCAGAGAGACCGCATTTGCGTGGGTAGTAAGTGGGGGCCACACAGAAATCCCGGCACCTGTCCGTCCCTAAACCCCGTGCTCGCTCTCACGTGATGCCGTCTGATCCCCACGTTAAAGTGACGTGATGAGGACGTCTTCAGCTGACTTGACCCGAGAATGGATAAAGCAAGAACAGAAGGGCCTTCCGTCTTGCGGGGGCCCTGGTGGCTGCCACCGTGACCTCACTGTGGGTGCCTGGGCTGTCGCGTGAGGGGACCGCCTTGCAGGGTTGGCGTGACTTGCACGGCAGACAGAGAGAGGCTCAGCAGTGCCCACGTGGCCACGCTACTAACACGTTATTGCCCAGCAAGCCAGGACTGTGGCTCCTTCTGCCAACCTGGGGGTGGCAGGGGGGGGCAGAAAGAGATCTCCCCAAGGTGGTGACACTTGGTCGTGAAGAGCCCAGATCCTCAGGAGAGGATGGTAAGGGACGGGCTTCGTCCACTCTGAGCACCTCTGTTGAGATCCTCACCCCCACGTGGCCCTGAGTGCTCCGTCCACACTACCTGGCTGCTGCGACAGGTGCCTGGGACGGGTCCCAGCCCTCGTGGGAGACGGCACCAGCGCCTGGCTGCCAGAGCCCCGGTGGCCGCTGGACCTCTCTCCCTGCTTGCTGTGGCTTTGCTGATGCTCCTGCATCTGCTGGTTCACGCAAGGTGACCTTGAGAGGGTCCCAGGGGCAGAAAGAGCCTCCCTGAGCATCTCTCCCCACAGGACGTTCCGTGGAAGCAGGTGGACTGAAATACCCGCCATGGCACTGAGAGGGGTGGTTTTGATTTGTGCACCAAATGACTTATTACCTTAATGTGCTAACAAATAGAAAAGTGAAAACAAGGACAAGTGACAACGAAGACATATATTGTTGAAAGAAGACTGACACTCGCTGTGCTGTTTTAAGTTACCTCCAATGGGTAGACTTACTTGAATACATTTAAGCCAAACCATATACGGTTTTGCAGAGCTGTGTCTGGTCTGTGGAAGTGTCAGACCACCGTGCCCAGGCAGGGGTCAGGAAGCACGTGGCCGTGGCGTCTGCAGCTGTGGGTGTCCACGCAGTGGGGGGCAGGGCCTGTCTGGGCTCTTGGACGGGGACCTCCCAGGACGGTCTCCCTCCCGGGCCTCTCGACTCCAGGAGACCCTCCCCTTTGTCCCCAGAACCTCAAACTCCTGAATGGACGTCGGCACTAGGAATATCCTGGCTGGCAGGGAGTGGCGTGAGGCTGGATCACAGAGGCAGAACAGCAGCCGCAAGTATTCATGCAGACCTCAGAGAAGAAAGTCTCTGCATTGATTTGCTCCAGTAAAAAGACGTAATTTGTTTTTCTAACAAAACCAAAGAGAGTTCCAGAGTATGTGATGAAATGCACTAAAAGGGAAAAAATGGAATTACTCTGAAATTTTACATGATGAAAATAGACTCATCAGACTGAGAGAGAAAGGGGGGTGGAAGAGAGAGAGAGAGGAGATCCCGAGCTGTTATCACATCTATTAAATAAATAAAGGAATATTGATGAATAAAGGGAAATAACTTGTATATGAAAATGCATAAGAAATGAAAATAACTCACCGCAACAGTACTGTTGACATTATTTAATAGGGCAAGAAACTATTTAATTTAAAAATTCATGCACCATGTAATCCCATATAATCAGACTAATTTGTTCCACCGGCAAGCTCGAGACCTGATCTATATTCAATTTTGGTCCAACTTGCTGTAGATGCTAAATTAAAGCTATGCCACATTGTCAAACTACACCAAGCTAAATACCACTAACGACAATTATATAAGATTTTTGAAGCTCAATTAAAAAAAAATTGGATGGCTACTTTCTTCCATTTTATAATGTAACTTCTGTTATGTAGAGAAATCAAAAGTAGCACTGATGCCTAAGAATTAAGTTATTTTAGTTTCAAAGAGATCAAAGTAATTTCTGAGCTAACGAATGCAATATCTGGGTGGTTACCAGGAGAATAATGCTGGATACATGAGTATGTGTGGATGTATGTATGTGTGCGTGCACATGCATGTGTGTGCATGTATGTGTGTGCATGTATGTGTACGTGTGCATGTGTGTTGAACACGTTTAATAATATAAAAGTGCATGAGATCTCTGTCTTGTGCTTTATTCATTGAAAAATGCCTCTTTATATACTAATTGTATTCAAGAATCTTAGATCAACAATTATACGACATCTTATTTCCAAATTCAGCATTATGTACGTCTTTCCCACATTGTGTGCTTGTAGCTATATCAACAGGAACAAAAGGCGAGTGCAACCGAGAAGGGTACAGTCACAGACCCATCAACGCCCAGCTCTCCTTAAGTCACTGCTTTTGAATTCGAGGAACAAGTACCGACAAGAATCTCTGCCGACTCGTGGTTGGCACTGCCCACCGCAGACTCCGGCCACACACGGACAGGGAATGCAAACCCACGTGGGAACATGATGTGCCGGGGGTTTTTGAATAGAGACCTTCCCTGGGTCAGGCAACAGGGCTTCCCGACGCCCCTCCTACAACAGAGCATCGTAATTAAATAGTCTAATACTATCTCAGCAAACGTGCTTGGCCTCGTGGGCACAGAGTGGATGCAGGCAGAGCCCGGCTCGCGCCCCGCTGGCGAGGCTGGCAGATGGTGCTGAGGGCCCGGCCCTGCTTGTCCTGCTGGGGATGCTGAAGCACATGCTGAACGGCGCAGCCTTGTGGATTACCTGTGGCTGAGCGCCGGCAGCGCACACAGCTGGATCGGGGCGGCTAAACTTCTGTGAACACCCAGAAGCGGTTGTGTAAATGCCATTTTCTTGACATAAATAACAGAAACATATGGCCCGAGACAGGATGTGGGGGCTGCCTGGACAGATTGATGTCCTACTTGACCAGTGACAATATTTATGACTTGATTCCACCTGATAGTGGGAGAGGAGGGGAGGCCCACTGATGACTCTCTCGTGAACCTCCCACAGCACCGTGACCACCAGAAACCAGCGCTCCTGTCGCTAAACGCGCGGTCGGTGACGAGGAAGAAAACACATCCTCCTAAGGCGAAACGCGGCACTTGTGTTCCGCTCAGAACAGGTTGTTCCATTCCCAAGCAACGGTGAAGTACCACAAATCTTCACCTAGAACGGGTCTCCAATTTTAAACACACACCCTGCAAGCCTGATCCAGAGACAGTATTGATTATTTAGCAATTCTCACCATCCGCACGTCTTGCTGCTGCGTCAGTGTGCGCTTGGATTGCATCTCAGGCCAACGTGCGTACATTTTCCTATTACGCAGCTGGGTGGAGTTAGCCGTGTTTCCTATGCCACCCCGGGATGACCACGCCTTGTAGAAATACTCACTGGTCGATTTCCCATGTATGGTGTCTTGAGCTTTTCCCCTGACTCGGCGTGGCGTGTATTGCAGACACGCTGCGGTCCTCTAGCAAACAAATGCCGTCTGCGGCGCGTGCCCGCTCTGAGGCCCAGACTGGAGGAGCAACGTCGTTTCACTTGGGCTGAACTCCACAGATGCTCATCAATGTTTTACAGGAAGTTCTCCAGGTGTCCCAGGCTCAGGCGCGCAAAGACCCCCCATCACACCTGGGCCCGTGACGAGCACACACAGGGCAGGTAGAACAGACATGCGGCTTCACTCTTTTCTCTCCCTGTGGGATCTTTCCCATCGGCCTAGAAACACAGTGCTCTTGTCATTCTGGGACTTGTAAAAAACACAGAACATGTAAAAAGAAACTCCTCTTGACCTCGCTCGCCTGCCAGGCTTCACGCGGCGGTTCCGCTCCGTCCCGGAGCCGGACGTCCCCCGGGGTCTGCGGGCGGCTGCGGCTCCACTCCGGCGTTGTCTCCGCAAGTGATTCCCGCTGCAGGAGTGTATCCCTGGCCTCCGTCTTCCGGCAGTGTCCCTCATCCCACATGCTTCGTCCCACCGTTTCCAGGACGAACCTCGTTTGTTTCCTGCTCACAGTGTGTCCCGCGGGCTCTGTGAGGGCAGGGCCACTGCCACCTGTGCTCACTGGTGAATCCCAGCGCCAGGCACAGATGGTCAATAAGTGATGTGTCCCCCCCAGAAAAGCACAAGTAGTGGAAGAAAGACTTTTAAAATCTAAGATGAATTCAGATTGATACCTTGATTTGCAGTCTGGCAAGCAAAGCAGTGGAAGATAGTTTTACGATGCTACTTCTGCTGTTACTATGTACGTGTAGAATAGTTTCGGAAAGCAGTGGCAGAGAGGGTGCTACCGGAGACAGTGAGAAAACGTGCCCATCACCCTGGGTAGCTCAGCTCAGCCTCCGTTCCAGAGACAGCTGTTAGCGCCTTCTCCCTGCTCCTCCCACGCCACGATCTGCTCTTGTCTCTATGAAATCGGAGCAGCCCGCCCCAACCACTCCCACAGCCTCTGCCCAGCCCCGCTCCCATGATGAGCTCTCTCCTCCCACCTCAGCCCCGCTCCCCGTGGGCCCTGAATCTGGGGTCATGCCACATCCAGGTTTGCCCAGGTGTTGTCATCTATGGCCCCTTTGACTCTCAGGTATCCCCTTCTGTTTTTTGTTAATAGCAATAAAAGTCATTATTAGGACATTTGATGAACTTTTAATGCAAATTAGGAGTAAATTTTAGCATCAAATCAATGTTAAATTTCCTAATTTTGAATATTGTTCTGTGATTATGCAAAAAAAATACATAGGAAATAGACACTGAGGTATTTATGGGTAAAAGCGGGTGACATCTCCTACTTTAAGTGGTCGGGGGAAACACATGTGTCCATAGAGAGATGTGATTAGGCAATGAGGCAAAATGTGGACACCTGGTGAATCTACAAAAAGGATATGGAGGCTTTAGAAAAAACTGACATTGTGAAACATAAAGATAACTATCTCTTCCACTTCTAAAAAGATGAAATAGATGTACTTATCCTTATTCCTCCCACTAAGTACAAATGAAAACCTGGGACATCATAAATAAAATAGAATAACAAGACTCTGGAAGACTAAGGGAAGAGTGCAAACCAGCCAGGGACCGTGGGACGCAGGGAAGGCACAGAAGTGAGTCTGCTGGGTTTCCTTTTGCCACATATATCCCGAACCTGGAGATCAAAGAGTTTACAGTACGGATCACCAACAGGTATAGATAAAAAAAAGATACATATATTAATATATCAACAAAGGGCTGCTTTCTTTTGCCAAATGCCAAGAAAAGAACAACCGTGTAAGACAAAACTTGTAGACAATAATCACTCTACTCCAGTCAAACACAACAGAAAAACTATCTGTGGCCTCCATCTCCACCCACGTAGCAAAAGCCACTAAGAAACCTGGGCTACCACCCTTAGAAGGCCACAGCAGGGCACTCACGCCCCTCCTGCCACGGTGGCATCAGAGCCAGAACTTTCCTTTCCACTGGTGGTAACAACCCCGCACTGCAGTGCCAGTGGAGACCACACCTCCCCCCCATGTGCAGAGCTCTCCGCAAGGCAGGGGAAGCCACATTCGGCTAGGAGCTCCTCCCTCAGATGCCCCTGCAGACCTACCCCCACCTTGTACAACTAAGGCAGAGCCTCCTCCTTTTTTTGCCAAAATGGTATCAGAAAAAGCCACCTAAAAGAAAGTTTAAGATTCAGACTTTCATAATTGAATACTTCAATTGCTCAGGTTGTAATTAAATCTCATTACTCATACTAAAAATCATGAAAGTTCCAAACTAGAGGAAAATAAAGGCAGTCGGTATATTGCAACATTCAGATGGCAGGTGTGTTGGGCTTATCTGACAAAGATTGTAAAGCACTCATCATAAAATTGCTTCAATAAGGAATTATAAATACTTTTGAAATAAATGGAAAAAATAGAAAGTCTCAGTAAAAAGAAAAGATATAAAAAAGAACCATATGGGAATTTTAGAATGAAAAAATATAGTGAATGAAATAAAAAATACAATGGATATGTTAAACATCAGAATAGAGAGAATAGAGGGGGATGGAGAAATGAATCCATGAACTGGAAGATAGAAAGATAGAAATTAGCCAATCTGAATAACAGAGAGTAAAGAGACTTAAAAATCAAAATAAAAAGTTCTTCACTCATGAGGCTGTAACAAAATACCTAAATTTTGTGTCAGTGGAGTCTAGGAAGAAGAGGAGAAAACAGAGGTGGAAAAGGGCCTGAAGAAATTATGACTGAAAACTTCTCAAAGCTGGCAAAACACATAAACTTACAACTTCAAGAGGCTATGTGACCCCCAAACGGAATAAATCCAAAGAAATATACACCAAGACACATTGCTCTGGACTGAATGTTTGTGTCCTCCCAAAATGCATATATGGAAATCCTAATCATCAATGTGATGATATTTGGAAGTAGTGTCTTTGGGCAATAATTAGATTCAGATGATGTCATGAGGGTGGAGCCCCAAGATTGGATGAATGTCCTTATAAAAAGAGAAAGAGACACAAAATCTCTCTTTATGCATGCTCACATCAAGGAAAAGACAAATATGAACATAACCAGAAAGATGGGCATCACCAAGAACTGAACCAACTGGCTCCTTGATCTTGGACTTTCTAGCCGCCAGAACTGTAAGAAATCAATTTCCATTATTTAAGCCACCCAGATAGGTTTTTGTTGTTGTTGTTGTTGTTATTGCCACCTGAACTGACTAAGACACACATCAAAGTCAAATTTCTAAAAATGAAAGACAAGGAAAAGATCTTTAAAGCAGTAACACTTTATTTATAGAAGACAAACTTGAATGACAAAGGATGTCTCATCAGAAACCATGGAGGTTTGAAAGAAGTAGCACATTTTTCAAGTACTGAAAAAAAAGAAATGTCATTTCTAGTAAAAATATCCTTTGAGAGTAAAGGAGGAAAAATAAAAACTTTCTTAGTTGAAAAGAAATTTTAAAACTTTGTTGTCAGAATAATTACCCTAAAAGAATAGCTAAAAATAGTTCTCTGACCAAAAAGAACATGATAAAAGTAAAAATCTTAGAACCTCAATAAGGAAGAAAGAACCATGGACAAAAGTAAATATATGAATAATACTATGCATCTTCCTTCTCCTCTTGAGTTTCCTAAATTATGTTTGAGGATTCAAGCAAAATATTATAACAATAAACATAGTCTTGAATGTATATAGCAGAGGTTTAAAATAATTATGGTATAAATGGGGAAGATTAACAGAACATATGGAAAGTAAAGGTTGTATACTGCCTTCGAACTGGTAAAATGATAATATCATTAGACTGATAAATTGTGTATATGTAATGTGATATCTAGAGTAACCACTAAGCAAGCTATATAAAGAGATATATTCAAAAAACTATAGATGAATGAAAATGAAGTTTTAAAAAGTATTCAAATAACCCACAGGAAAACAGGGAAAGGAAAAGAGAGAAAGTTTTTTAAAAAAGAAAACAAACAGAAAAAAACAAAAAGTAACTGACATAAGCCCTAGCACATTGATAATTGCATTAAATGTAAATGTTTTATACATACCCACTAAATGACAGAGATTTCAGAGTAGATTTTTAAAAAAACAACAACAAAAAGACACACATGACTGAATTGTATTTCATATGATCTATAAGAAACTCATTTTAATCCTAACAATATAGATAGTTTAAAAAGAAAAGAACGGAAAAAGGTATATTATGCAAATAGTAATCAAAGCTAACAAGTATGAGTGGCAATATTAATATCAGATAGAATAGACTTCAGAGCAAAGAAAATTAACAGAGCACAGAGTGGTAGCTTACATAATGATAGGAGGGTAAATCCATCAAGAAAACATAGTAATCCTAAATGTGTATGGACCAAACAACAGAGCTGAAAAATATGTAAACTAAAAACTGATATAACTGAAGTAGATGTAGACAAATTTGTTACATTAATATAATTGGAGACTTCAACAACCCCTCCTAAGAAATTAATTTAAAAACCTGGAAGAAAATTGCTACAGACAATAAGCAAGGATATAGAAGAACTCAACAATACAATCAACCAACAGGATCTAGTCAACATTTATTGAATATTACTCCCAGCAACAATAGAATACACATTTTTTTCAAGCACCCAGAGAACATACACCAATATGGACTATATCCTAGGCCATAAAACAAACCTCAACAAATTTAAAAGAGTTGAAGTCATATAGCGTATTACCTTTGGTCACAATGTTTGGTCAAACTAAAAATCAGTAATTGAAACATAACAAGAAATTATCCCAATAATTAGAAACTACATAATTCCAAATAATCTAAGGGTCAAAAAGGAATTCCAAGGGAAAATTTTAAAAATAATACATTGAACTGAAAAAAAGATGATACATTATATAGAAGTTTGTAGGACACAAATAAAGGAGTGCTAAGAGGAAAATTTATAGCAGGAAAATTTAAGTGTTTATATTAGAAAAGAGGGAAAATATCAGATCAATAATCTAATCTTCTATCCCAGGAATCTAGAAAAAAGGCCAGATGTGATGGCTCATTCCCATAATCCTAGCATGTTGGGAGGCTGATGCAGGAGGATAGCTTGAGCCCAGTAGTTTGAGACCAGCCTGGGCAATAGTGAGACTCCATCTCTACGAAAAAAAAAAAAATTTAAAAATTAGACAAGCCTGGAGGCGCATGCCTGTAGTCCAGGCTACTTGGGAGGCTGAGACAGGACCTTCACTGGAGCCCAGGCTGAAATGACCTATGGTGATGCCACTGCACTTTAGCTCAGGCAACAGAGCAATACCCTGTCTCGGGGGGCGGGGCGGGGGAGGAATCTAGAAAAAGAACAAAATAAACCATAGAAATCAATGAAATTAAATTAAAAATTCAAGAATTGGCACAAACGAATATACCCAACTGATATTTTACATAAATGCAGCAGTAACTTAATAGAGAAAAAACAGCCTTTTCAACAAATGGTGCTAGAGATGGGGCATTGTATTAATCAAGTTTCTCCAAAGAAACAGAAGCAATACAGAGAAGGAGAGAGAGAAACAGAGATAAATGGCTAGACAGATATTTAATATGAGAAATTGGCACACACGTGGATGGAGGTGGCAAGGCTCAAGAGCTGCAGGAGAGGCAGCGAGCTGGAGGCCAGGGGAGCTGAGGGTTCCATTCCAGTCCATGTTCAGAGGTCTCGGAACCAGAGCAGCCCGTGGTATAGGTTTGGTCCGAAGGCTGGCAGCATGAGGTCAAGGAAGAGCTAATGTCCTAGTGAGAGGGCAGCAGAAAGGACTCTCTTACTCAGGGCAGGTCACCTTTTTGTCCTATTTAAGTGGATGAAGTCCATCCACATTAGTGAGAAAAATCTGCTTTTTTTGGTGTACCAAGTTTAATGTTGACCTCATGCAAAAGCACCCTGATAGAAACACTCAGGATAATGTTTGACCAGATATCCAGATGGCCCGTGGCCTGGTCAAGGTGGCACACAAAATTAGCTTCCACAGATATCCACAGGCAAAAACAAAAACAGAAACAAACCCTGATACCTTGTACAAAAATGAAATGAAAGTGGATCGTGGACTTAAACATGAAATGTATTATTAACTATAAAGCTTTTAGAAACAAACGTAGAAGAAAATCTTTGAAATCTAGAGCTAGTTTTAAAAAAAGCTTTAAATTTGACACTAAAAGCATGATCCATTAGAAGATAAATTAGTCAATTAGAGCTCATCAAAATGAAAATCTTTTGTCTAATAAAGAACTTGTAAAGAGGAGAGGATACAGACACAAGCTGCAGACGAGGAGAAAATAAGTGCAAACCACATATCTGACAAGGGACTAGTACGTAGAATATATAAAGAACTCTAAAAAGTCAACAGTACAAAATCAATCCAATTATAAATGGGCAAAAGACATGAACAAACATTTCATGTATGAGGATATACAGATGGTAAACAAGCACATGAAAAATGTTCAACATGTCAACATGACTCATCAGGGACATGAAAATGAAGACGACCATAAGATATTACTGTACCCGTATCAGACGGCTAACATTCTTAAAAATAGTGATAACACCAGATCCTGGTGGGAGTACAAAGAAGCTAGGTCACTCATCATTGACCGTGGGTAAAATGGTACAGCCACCCTGAAAAACGGTTTGGCAGTTTCCTTAAACCATGTGTGCACGTGTACTATGCAACCCAGCCGACATACTCCTGGGCATTTATTCCAGGGAAAGGAAAATTTACGTTTACACAAAAACCTGAACACAAACATTCATAGCAGCTTTGTTTGCTACAGTAGAATGCTGGGAACAGCCCATGCGTTCTTCAAGAAGTGATGGTCTGAAGGCGTGAGGTGCATTCATACCACGCAACATTGCTCAGCAACACCAGGATGAACTTCGACTCCCGGCTGACCTGGAGGCATCGCCAACAGCGACGCTGATTGAGGAAAATCCAGTCCCCAAGGCTGTGTACCTGCCCTGTGATCCCATTCACAGACACTCTTGAAAGAACGCGCAGAGAAACGGAGAACAGATTGGAGGTTGTGGGGGTCATGGGGGGGGTGAGGAGGAGCCATGAGAGGGCAGAGTGAGGGTCCTCAGGGTTATGGAAACACCTGCACTCTGAGTGTTTCTTTCTCTCTTGCAGCCTCAGTTTCCCCCTCAGTGATAGAGCTGGATCCCGTCCTACATGAAGGCAGTGGTATTTAAATGCAAGGGCCCCACCAGCCCCAAGTCCCTCTGTTGTCCCTGTCCCCTTTGTAGAGAGGCAGGTAAGACCATGCGCTCGGCTCGGGGCAGTGTGTGTCTGGGGTTAGACGCTGACTCAGCACCATCAGCTCAAGTCGCTCCAGCTGTTGCAGCCTCAGTTTCTCCGTCCATAAAATGAGGACGAAATCAGTGCCTATCTCGAAGGATCCTTGTTAATACAGAATCATCAAAGGAGCGTAAAACCCTTAAGTGTATGTCTTGACCGGCAGTGGCCAGACAGCGGCTGGTGTTTTCCCTCCGTGGAGCCCCGGGCGGGCAGCACCGATGGGACGCACAGCCCCTCTCTAATGTACCGGAAAGCCTTCCGCACGCCGCGCTCCGCTTCACGTCGCGGGACAACGCCGGCCGCAGCCGGCCCCGCAGAACAATATGGCCTTCTCTGGGCAATGCCCAGGGGCTGGCCGCTGTCAGGTCGTGTTATGTTTTAGTGGCAGACGCTTCAATACTGGTTTTGTGTGCGATTGCAGCAGAGCCAGAGCACTAAGCAAACAGTGCGGCCACCGGAGGCCCCCATCCATCACGTGGCCCTGACAGGACCCCCACCTACGGCCGGCCAGACAGTCGCCGTGTCTCCTTCGCAGGCCCTCGCTTTTATTATTTTAAAGTATCTCCCCCAGTGCCTTCCTCTCCAAACAAGTGTGCTGTTCCCCGGCGTTCGAAAGTCATTTTGAGACACTGGAGTGAAAACAGGAATGATAGAGGAGTTTCGGGGTCCTCGAGACATCACAGTGACATCTCTAACGTGGAAGTGACGTGCTGCCCTTACACGCAAAACAACACCCGCGGCGTCGGGGGAGGCATTTACGGCTCACTAGGGGTGCCCGGATGTGCGCTTCTAAGCTGTGTAGACTTTGAAGCTTCAAACACACCAGTGCAAGAGAAAATGAAAGTGTAAACCTTTATATGTATTTGGATTTTGGTGCAAAAAGCCAAAAGGATGACACTGAAACAGTGTGTATGGAGCGCACGTGTGTGCATGTGTGTGCGACTGCTTGCCTAGGCGGAAGGTATCTGGGTGTTAGCATCCCGAGTGGGCTGTTTGTGGTGGAAATGATGTTGCCTTCCAGGGAGCCCTTGGCAATATGTGCCCAGATATTTTTGAGTGTCACACTGGGGTGGGAGGTGCTACTGGCATCTAGCGGGCAGAGGACAGGGCCAGTGCCAGCGTCCTGCAGTGCCCAGGACGGCCCCGCTGCGGAGAATCACCCAGCCATGCTGACCGGGCTGAGAGAGGCCGTGCCATCTACTCTAGATGGACGGTGGGGACCTCAGTGTCCAGCCGCAGGGACGCTGGCCTGATGAGCTTCTCTTTGTCTTCATCCACCAATCGGAGCAAAGCTTCACGCATTTCCTTACCAGGAAAGCGATGAAATTATTAGAAAGCAGCAAAGAGCTCATTAGAACTTCTGAAATGCTTCAAAAAGACGACGCAACGTTCCAGTGCTGCAAATGAAGAATCACGGGTTATTCACCCGACAGGTTCTGGGCCACGGCTCACCCCCGTGCCCGGGCGTCGGGGAAGGAGCGCCTGTTGGGGGCTGAAACCGGGAGAGGCGGAGCGAAGGGAATAATCCCGAAACGATGAATAAAGCACAAAGTGAGCAGTGGCTCAGTGAAGGCCAAGAGGAAAAGGGGGTTCATCTGTTCTGGGGAAGGGGAAGGCTCTGTGATAACTTGACGTTCGAACTGAGACCTGAAGACACAGACAACAGCCTGAGGGCTGTGGGATGTGGAGGCAGCACATGCAAAGGCCCTGGGGCCGGGGGGGCGTTGGCCTAGGTGCAGGCCAGATAGGAGGTCACACCCCTGAGCCCCCAGTTAAAGGGGAGAGTGACTGGAGACCGGGCCAGGGGACTGAGCACACAGGCTGGAGCATGCAGGACCCCTGCGAAGGCCACCTCTGCATTCTGGGTCTTCCCTAAAGGCAACAGAGACCGCGGAGGGCTTTATGAGGAGGAAAGAACTGCACACGGTCCCATTCTGGAGGACGACAGGCATCCGTGAAAGCAGGAAAACTCCGTAGAAACCTGATTCAGTGCAGCACGAGATGGTGGTCACTCGGGCTGGGGTGTGCAGGGCTGGAGTGTGCAGGGCAGGGGTGTGCAGGGCTGGGGTGTGCAGGGCAAGGGTGTGCAGGGCTGGGGTGTGCAGGGCTGGAGTGTGCAG
>VBSM01003039.1:29860414-29873085 GCA_008086735.1 Cheirogaleus medius
CCACTAGCACATTTTATAATTTAAATGACTTTGTCTAATTAATTCAAATTAGTAAAATTTCACTGCAGTTTCTAAGGGTCATTTTACTTTGTCTTTTGGTTTCTATTGTGATTCTAAAAGGCTTAGAAAGTGCCCCTCTCTAAGTCAGAATTTCTAGCAGAGAAGGTGGGACTAGCTTCAGGGTGGAGGCAGGGGGTTACAGACTTGAGTCACTGCCTTGGAACTGAAACCAGATTTTAAGAGAATTCTTTGTGTGGGGGGGTGTGTGTATATGCGTGTGTGTGTGCACGTCCGTGTATGTATAGATATAAATAATATAAATATATATTTATGGAAATATATATATGGAAATGTATAACATTTTAATATGTTTAAATGTATAACATTGTAATATTTATGGAAATGTATGATGGAAATGTATTTTATATATGAAAAACACAATTAACAAACTTGTAATCCTGGTGTTAGTTTCAAATGCCAAAGTGACTTACCATCTGAGTCCACACTCCGTACCCAAATCCAAGATGTTTCCCTCCAAGCCAGGTATATTATGCTCATTGTGCCAGAAAAATGGAATCAAAAATTTAAGTCATAACTGCAAAAACAAATAGGTTTTCCAGGTATTGACAACACACAAGGAAGGTGAGGATTCACTCTCTCTCCAACTGCCCTGCCCCCAGAGAGACTGTTGCAAACCCTGGGTTCTGAAAAACAAGAGATCTGGGAGTGGGGGGGTGGAAGGGTGAGAATAGGGAGCAATTGGACCCTCCTGCTCTGGGCTGGACACAGCCCTGACCCACACTCCACTGATGCACTGAGTTTTCTCAATTTATTTCCTGTGCTAATTGGTTACAAAATAAAATCAACATCAACAACACACACCCTCCTTCATGGCGTGCACATCACATACCGTGTCTCCCAGAAAGTAACTTCAGGTGGGAGTGCAGGTAAGCACTCCCGTGCTCCCGAGAAAGACCAGAGCTGTGGCACCCACCTAGCAAATGCCTAGGAATTTCAGTCCCAGGAAGTGTGATTATTCTTATGTGAAATGTAATTAATGAAGAGAATGCTCAGGCGTGTGGGCTGGGAAGGCAAACAGAGCCATCCTCTACTGTGCCTTCAAGGTTAGGATTATTGCGGCGCTTAGAATTTTATTATAATCACCCAGAATGAGGCTCCACACATGTGATGTGGTCGACATGCTTTTGACAATAGAAGTTTTTGAGATGCCTCATTAAGTATTTTAGTATATATTTATGTGATTTTCACTCTGCCTCCCAGTTTTGGTGGCACCACGGCCCACGTAAAGGCATATGTACATATTTTAATAAAAAATACTGCCATTAAAGATCATAAAATGATTACAACGAATAGATATTAAGATGTCACAGCTGTATAGCCCATTCTTTTTACGTCCTCCCATGCTGAATTGTTTTACGACCTATCATAAACCTATTAAACTACTGGTAATAAAGGATTGTAATTAGTGATAAAACCTTGTTGCTTAGTGAGCCAAGACAGTCATCCTTACTTTGGATTTTATTGAAAGTAATCAAGACAAAACCTTCAGCAATGTCAAATAACAGTGTGAGAACAAGGTTGTGCTTTGACTAGGGACAGTAACATTTAACCTTTCCTGGGAGTTTTCCTCCAGGCCTCCTTTGCTGGCTTTGGAGGATTATTTTGGTTTGTTTTGCTTTCTGCTGTTTTATTTTGTCTGTAAACAAGAAGCACAGGGAGGATCCCTCCAAGATGAAGATAAACTGGTCCATGGACCACGGGAGCTCGCACAATTTGTCCCTGCTGTGCCGGCTCTCGGGGTGCTGTGTGTCACACACGCAGCATGCAGCCTTCGACACGGCCAGGTCTGCAAAGAAGACACCCTCAGAACCCGGCTGCGGTGGTGGCTCTGGGGCCACTCTAGGGACGAAGGAGCCGTGAAGGGAAAGAACAAAACACGAGACCTTTTTGGCTATCAAATCGAATTAACTTTTTTCCTAGTCAGCCCGGGTGAATGTGAGCATCTCTGCCAGAGGCACAAAGGCCCTCGCTAATCCGATCCGCGCGGCCCGGCCCGGCCTCTGCACATTCGTGCTTCTGCCCAGAATACATCAGCTGTGCCACGACACTTGGAAGGTCGCTGCTTGGTGTCTGAGGTCTTGTGAAAGATGACCTCTGCAGCTCCCTGAGTGTGAATTTCCCAGATCTCAACTTCAAAATTCCAGGTGGGAGCAATTGCATCCGGGGAGAAGAGCCTGGAAAACGTCTTCACAAAGCATGCACAGGGGATGGTGCCCTTCCGTGCGGGCAGCTCACAGCACGCCTGGGTCCCGGCTGGGAAGGCAAACCACAGCCGACTCACCCAGAGCAGCCGTGCAAGGGAGGGACGGCGGGGCTGCGCCTCGTGTCTTACTTGATTGTTGAAGTAAACCGGAGACCCTGAGAGTTTTAAGTGGCAAACATTGTGCATCCAACAAACCTGAAAATGTGTCAAAGTGTGAAGACCAGGTAGAGGGTTCCTTATCCTCAGGTCCTCCCAACTGGACATTGCAACCCACTGTGCCTGGCTTTTCAAAGCCCTGAATCGAGCAATAGGGAAACTATAGTAACCAATAATCGGCTTCAGTTCAATGGAAACTATGTATCTTGGTGGATAACAAAGCCGGGGATAAACACACACACACACATACACACACACACTTTCACACTCTCATAAACCAAAACACAAAAAGCAAAAAAAACACTAAGGCCTGCTGCAGGGCCACAGGAGAGGCAGGGGTGAGGGCAGGGGCCCCCCACCCCCCACCCTGCAGTGGCACCAGCCTCAGCCACAGCACGGGGTCCCAACTGTGCCCAAGGAGCTGGAGGGCCCCATGCACACAGGCCAGCAGCCAGGGAGGCCACAGTGTGAGCAGGGTTCTGAGCAGAGACGCTGGATAATTAACCCGACATTAAATAGAAGAGTTGAAATTCAATGCAGGGAATTGGTCGGGTACCCAGGCAGAAAACAACATTTAATTACAAGTGCATTCAGGCCCCTCTTTAGCAGTGGGAAGGGTAAGAATTAGAGCAGAAATCTCTTTATTTATATTATTTATATGCTCCCGACTCTAACTGTCCCTTGTCATGAATACAATGTGCGCTTTCCCATTGGCGGTGTACCTGCGCAAGGAGCGAGTTAGTGGGGTCACAAGGAAATTATAAAACGAAGTTAAAACCTATCTGCGTTCCCCTAACTGTCAGTGTGGCCACATAATTTTCTCTCACTCGAGATCGGCCTGAAATCAGGGGATACCAGAGGCTGATCACTTTAGCTAGCAAATCAGAACGATGGCTCGTCAGTTTTATTTTTTATCTTAAACACATCCAGAGTCGTATGGCTCGACATGCAAGCTGTAGCAGTTGGTCAGGTTTTAAGCTACTAGAAGAAAGTTAAGCTTCTGCGTTGGCTGGCTGAGATACCGGCTATAAGCTGACAAGTAATTAAACCGGCATATCTATAACAACTGTCATCTCTTATTTCTGTGCAACTTGGATGTAAACCAAAGGCAAGAAAGCCAAAAAAAAAAAAAAAAGGAAGAAGAAGAAGAAGAAGAAATTCAGGAGAGCGTGAGCAAGCCTTCATCCTCACGGGCCACTGCTGGGTGGCCTTGCAGAGCAGTCTGGCCGACCTGGGCGTTGGAGGTGCGTAGCCCAGAGCAAAGGGTCACGGCTCCCTTTACCAAGTACCATGGGGAGAAACGCACAAAACAAGGCGTGAATCTGAGCTCTGCGGCCTTGAGGAGGCTGGGCATGAGATGCATGCTAACATTCCTGAGTGGTTGGCAGGCTCGAGCTGATGTCACTGCTGCTGTCCCCAGAAGCTGGGTGGCACACAGCACCCTGCCCTGGCCACCAGGGCCTGGACCCCCTAGGGGTAGGCCGTGCCATTGGAGCTGATGCCTGAATTACTTGTGGTCTACACAACCTCCTTCTCTCCCTGCCTGCACTCTCTCTCCACCCAGACACAGAATGCATATTCTAGAGAGATCACCTCTTCTGTGGAGGTATTTTGTACCTATACATGGAGGAGTAGCAGCCATGGAGCCCTCCAGGGCACTGAAGGACTGAAACGGCAAGTGGAGTGACAACCCAGCCACCTTCCTGGGCTGCAGGCTCTCGCACAGTGATCAGGGCTGACTCCTTTTGTGCAGGGACTTCATTTGTTTGATGCATTTGAAAATAATGTTATGGGGACTATTAACTCTGAATTGAGATGGCTCCACGCTTTTTTCCAAGATAAACCGACAACTAGTTCCCTCTGCATTCCTGGCCCTGGGCTAGTGAGAGACCTGGGTTACATCAGAGCCCAGCTTTCAGGGGACAGGGACCCGGGGTGCTCAACAGGACACTGGTAAACACACAGTGACTCCTGACACCACCATCATCATCTCCTCTGCCTGCCCCCTCCCCCGCCCGCCCTGCTTCCCCTGAGACTCACAACAGCTCCCTTGCCTGACACTAGACGCCACTGTATAGTTAAAGAAAAGTATCATGGATCACTTCAAACCTCCAGACATTCCTGTTTGCAGTAAGATTTGAGATTTTTAAGTGAAAATTTTAAGCATTTAAGATGAGCTATTTATTCTCCCTCAAGACCATTATAAATCCCCCAAAATATGGAGGAATGAGGAGCACATTTGTTAAGAATCTAATTGCAAAAACATCTAATGTTTTTCTTTTAAAATCTCTTAATCTTCGCAGTGTTTTCTGTTCAAATGGACACTAAGCTTTGTTAATTTCCAAGTAGTTAAACTCGGAATGACTTGCCAATCTCGGAGACACAGACCCCCATCCAAGGCCTATCCACACATTCTGTTTATTTTTCTCCTAATGAAAAGTGTGACAAGCAAATAATTAAACTGAAAAGCGAGCATAAATTAGAGTCTCCAGCTACAGAACAGAGAGCCTTTTGAAGACCGCATTCTGAAAGCTATGCTACGGGAGAACACTCACTGCGGTCATTTAAATTATCTGGCTTAAACTGTATGTGGTTCTTCTGTAAGATGGTTTATCCCGTTTCATCAAATAGAATGTTTGATGTACCTCGGCATAACAAATTATTTGTGTTGGATTTATTTCAGTGAATTCCCCTTCTCCTTCTGGTTTCAAGAGAGTAAGCCCTGGGTTTCTAAACATTACGAAAACAACCAGATCTGAGAGACATTATATCCACAACAAAGGGAGACGAGTGACCAGCCCAGTTACATTGTCTTTTGAACAACAAGTCAATGCAGACAGAAGTAAATGACAGTTAATTACAAATTACATTCTGGTTGGGGCCGAGAGGGCCCCTCGCCTTGAATAATGATCAGGCCCTCGGGCACTCACCTGCCTGCGGAGCACCAACAGACACAGGCTGGGGTGCTGTACAAGTTTCAAAACAAGCTGCTAAACACAAAAGCTTATTGGATTACAGAGATTTAGGAAAAAGCATTCAGATCTCTCTCAGCAACTGCAGGAGGGGGGTGGAGGCATTTCTGGAGGACAGATCGCTGCTCACTGCTGGTTTTGATTGCTGGTCCCGGCCTCCGTGGAAGGAAATTGTCCCTTTGGTGGCCGGAGTGGGACAACTTGTCCCATCTTCGGGCGGGCAGGCGGGCACCCTTTAGAAAGCACAGCAGTGCTGTGGGCCAATTATGACTCGGCCAACTAATTGCTTTTTAACCAGGAGAGAAGTAGATTTTGCTGATGCTATTTTAGATTCTGAATCAAAGGAATAGAGGAATGCACTTATTTTTTTTTTTTATCAGAGGAGGATTTTCATCACTACCAGCAGACACTTTGATTTACTAATAATGTTTTGCATTTTTAAGTTTAAACAGTCAATGAGTTTATTACATTTTAAGTCAAACTTTAAGTTAATACATTTGCAAAAAGTAAGGCAGTGTCGAGAATAATTAATGTCACCGTTGCTGCATGGAAAGGACCTTGGCTTTTGTGATTCACTAAAGCAATTTCTATTCATTTAGTTGAGCTAAATGCTTATTGTTAAAGACAAAAGACCCAACAGTCTGACATTGAGCTCATTATGTATGTTAGAAACACTGAGCGATCCAAGGCCACACCGCATGCAGCAAAGCCAAAGCCTTGTGGGGGGGGGGGAGGTTTCCAGGGATTAAAATGCAGACCACGCGGGTCTCCTCAATAACTTTCCATTTAGACCTGATTAAAACTTCAAAACAGAGCTTGTTGCAAACATCAGGAGAACGATTTTTGTTGCTGTCCTTAAGTGATGGGGCCATCAGTAAACCCTGGGAAATGTGATGGGTCTCTCAGACAGCTCAGTGCCCTAGACCTCACTCCCAACTGCTTTGCAAAATTATTTACATTTTTAAAGAAAGCATCCATAAACACATAAAGAAAAATGTGTGTTTTGGACGTGCAGTAAGGTCCAGAAGATAAACACACCTCATTCCCTCAAGTAGCGTTAACAATGCACAGCCCAGAAACATCCCACATAACGTTGGTAACTTAAGCCCCAGAAGGGGGATTCTCTGTTGCATTTTTTACAAGATACCCACATTCTCAGCCAGGGCTTGGTGCTTGACGAGGAATGGCTCCTGCTAACCAAAGCCATCAAAAGAAGTTCCCTTTTTGTGTTGCTGTTACACTCCACAGTTGGGGGAAAACATTGCCCTGCCTCCTCAGTGACTCAGTGTCCTAGAGGACACAAATACTATAGTTTGCATATGACTGTCCACAAAGTAAAAGCTAATGAGGCCCTGCCGAGATAACATATAAATGCCCCCCCCACACACACGCCCAACTGAAGAAATATATCTGGTACTTTCAATCACTGAACAAAACAAATGGAGCCATTGCAAGACACCCTCCAGAATGGGTGTGTGGGGGTAGGTTTAAGATTCCTTAAATATCTATGAAAGGCCACACTCTCAAAGTGTTACTTTCATGATGCAAAATTTGAAAGCTGCTTTCTAGGAAGGTGGGTGTTTGCCAGGAAACCAGGCAGAGGGGGCATTTCCAACGAAAAGGACCGGAATTAGTTAATTTAGAGAAACACAGCGGTCTTTCCCCTCCCGCACCTGCTACTGAAGAAACACCTAATCTCAGCCCCTGCTGGAAGGACGCCTGTGAGAGCTCCCTCCTAAAATTAGGCAGAAAACTATCTGCCTTCCCCGTGGGGAGGGGCGGGCAGGGCCGCCTTATCAGTGCTGGAGTGATGCTGGCTGTGAGGACAGTGACAGGGGATCTGTCCTGTCATCAGCGGGGAGAGGTGGCCCCGCCTTGCCCTCGGATGCTTGGGGAGCAGAGCCAGGAAGCCGAGCACTTAACCCTGCCCGCCCCGGTTCCCGCGGTGCTCCCGGGCCTCGGTCCCACACGGGGCGCTTGCAGGATGACAGCAAATCTATATGGTGCACAAACCGCCTGGGCGACAGGCACGCAGCAGGCCGCCTTCCGGCACTGTTAACCGGCGTCCTGAGTGGGCGGGGGACAGGCCCCTCTGGCTGCCTTGAGCCAGGTGCCCGGGCCTCTGGGAGCTTCTTCCTGGCCAGGTGCTGTCCAGGGCAGTGGCCGTCCTCAGAGGACTCCCGCTTGCTAAAGGGGCCTCTGATTTTTAAGGCAGTGGCTTTCCGAAATGGGCCTGGAGGACAGATCCCTTTTGCCCATGTGCTACATACTCGTTGTGATATCACTGTGACCGAACGTAAATGTTGACCAATTTTGTTTGTTTCTTTTTACGTCCTTAACAGACAAATATTGAGACACTAGGTTTGGGAAATGCTGCTGGATACTATGTAGCATTTTTTCATGTTATTTAGAAAAACCTAAATACAGTAAACGGCGGTGGCAATAACGTGTGTAAATGATAGTTTAGGATGCTGAGTCGAGCTCCTAAGATTTCAAGTCCCTGATTGTGATCCTCTGGACACAGGTAACAGTGGCATCCCTCTGGTCCTTGTGCACTAGCGTTTCCAGGAAGAGGATGTGTTTGCAACATGAAATTTAAAAGTTTCACTTGTAACTTTTTCTAGATTGTGCTTTTTATTGTTTCTTTCTTCTCTTTTGTTAAGTCGCAACAAGCTTTTCTTGGGTTAAAAGAGAGAGGGAGAAAAAAGCTAGTTGAATAGTAATGTGGTTCTTTCATGTATATGCAAGAAAAAGATCTTTTCACACCTTGATGAAATTAGCATAAATTTAAATATTAATGAATTGCCAGAGACTGGGTAAGAATACCAAGAACTACATTCACGCAAAGTTAGACATCCCTAAGAAGTGGGTCTGAGTCCAGAGACACATGACCTGGTGGATGCATGATTGCATTTCCCAAGATGGTCATACACAGTCCTGGCGTAAAGGTGGGAAGTCAATAATAAGTTTCCATCAGGAAAAAGTCTTCTCAAAATGGGAAAATTGAGGCCAAGTAAAAGTTGAGTAAAAGTAAAGGATGAACCGTTATCTATTGATTGCAACATATTCTCATGTGCTTCCTTGCTTTATTTCCTTAAAATGTATACAACACCTACAATATACTCATGTACACATAGTATAAGGGTATTATTTTAGAAAGGTGAAAGGGAATGAAATACTTTCTGCAATAGTTAAGTTTGAATAAATGACATTTTAAAAAACAATTCTCCCTGATAGGACTATGCCTCATAGAACGCTGAGTGAGGAATGGTTCATATGCCCCTGAGGGGCATCTCTCAAACATCATTTGCTTGAGCCAGATTTTGTCAGAAGTAGCATCATTGATTTGGGATTGAGTGCTCAGGCGAGAACATCAGGTTCAGGGTCCTTGGGTTGTTCTTTAAACAGAAACTCTGAGCCGTCAGTAGGTAGGATCAGCATTGCCCCAAATGACTCCAGAGCTGGGTCCATGCCCTGCTCCGTGACGGGGCAGTCTCCATGCAGCGGGGCGGGGACGGCTCGGCAAGGGCGGGGCTCGTGCTCAGTAACCCACCGGAAAGTCGACTTGAGGTTTCCCTATAATCTCCTAGCTGGAACTTACAGCAAGTCGGAGCAACTTAGTAGCAGTCATTGTTGGGGGAAGTCCAGGACAAGGGGGTTCTGCAAATGCGTCCTATCCTGGGCATGGAATAGGCAGGTGCCAGGTGCGGCTGGGCAAATAGAGGGCAGGTGGGGGCCCCAGCCCCAAAGACTCGAGGGTGCTTCCGGAGGGCAGCAACCCTTACGCCCAGGTTGCTGTGGAGGGGTTTATTGAGGGAAAAGGAGCAGGAGTTTTCCTTCAGATCATGGACCTGAGGAAACACCTCGAGCCCCCAGACTGGCGGAAACAGTCTTCCCGGAAGGAGAACTCTCCCTCCTGGAAAAGTGTCCAGTCAGGACAGACATGAGGCATGAGGGAGAGCCCCAGCACCGACACACTTGAGACTCACCCACAGCTCGTGTGTTTTGGGTTCTCAGCTCTAAACAAGGCAATGAACAAGACAGGGTTGTGTGCACACAGCGTGGCTGTCGGTGAGAATTATGGTTCTTTTTGGGATGTTAATAGCTTAGAACTAGTCTTTTATGGAAGAGTCAACATGACTCCCCAATTAAAAGAAATCAGTTACCATGTCATAACTGGGTGTGCTTGATAACAGAATGTAGCTTTGAATGGTCCTAGATCTGAAAACAAAGCAATTAATTCATCGGCCAACGTATGCAAGGCCAATACTTGTTGGTTCTCATAAAAATGTTTTCTGTTCACAGATCAATCATCATTGCCAATTTTTTTATTAATGTTTTCTCTCAAAAGCAGCAGCAGATAAAGCTCTGCCTGCTCATTTTGGGTATTACGGCATCCAGGTGGTTCTCCCTCAGGATGCCGCTAATTCGAGAAGCATCTCTGCACAGAGTCCTGCCCCAGGGAGGGGTCTCAATGGCAGAGAGGAAATGGCCCTGACTCAGGAGTCCAGATGTGACAATGCTGTTAACACTATAAATCCCACACACGCTGTGCTTTGCTGAGCAGATGCTGTGCTCTGGGCACTGTGACCTGACCATTCCCGTGTGTTACATCCTTTGACATTCACCTTGCAAGTGGGTATTGGCTGGACTCAGTTCTTGGTGATTTGTATTAACTAATAGTGGGGGGTGTCCGGGGGGAGCCACCAGGTGCCAGGCCCTGCACGGAGCTGCCGACGCCAGCCATGTCCCCGTGAGAACCGGCAAAGCCGCAGTGCAGACAGGCGGGCATTCATTTCACCAGGCAGGAAAGGGGGTTGATGGTGAGCAGATGCTGAGGACGAGTCCGCAGTGTGGAGAACACTAGGGTGGTGCAGGCATGCCCTGTCACCTCAGGTGGGACGTCGCAGCGTGGGAAGCCTGGCCATGAGTCAGGCCAGTGGGAGTCCGAGGGCCATGAGAGCCCTCAAACAACAGTCCCCAGCCTTTTTGGCACCAGGGACCAGGAAAGACAAATTTTCCATGGACCAGGGGCTGGGATGGTTTTGGGATGATTTAAGTGCATTACGTTTATTGTGCAGCCGAACCTCTGTGCTAACGATCATCTGTATTTGCAGCTGCTCCCCAGTGCTAGCATCACCGCCTCAGCTCCACCTCGGGTCATCAGGTGTTAGATTCTCATAAGGAGCCACAACTTAGATCCTTCCATGCGCAGTTTGCAGAAGGGTTCATGCTCTCTGTGAGCATCTAATGTCACTGATCTGACAGGAGGCGGAGCTCAGGCGGTGATGCCAGCGATGGGGAGCGACTGTAAGTGCAGATGAAGCTTCCATCGCCCGTCCACTGCTGCTCACCTCCCGCTGTGCAACCTGGTTCCTGACAGGCCACAGACAGGTACTGATCCTTGGCTTGGGGACAGCTAGGGGCAGGCGTGGAGAACACTGGAGGACATCTAAGTTCTGTCCTGACCCAAGCTGGGGCACGAGCTGGGAGCTGTAGATGGAGAGAGGAGCTGTCTCTATTTTCTCTGATATCACAGCTCTCGTTAACACGATTTCTTGGCTTTGATCTCCAAAGGGCGAAGGTACCTATTTGACGGACCTCCTCTGAGTGCGGAGACATGTGGAGAAGGTTCTACAGGTCTGGCGACATCCTCTGAGAACCAGTCGGCCCATCAGAGCACCACTGGACCCTGGGAAGAGGAGGGCTTCTCGGGCCAGCGTGAGAGGCACAGGTGTGCTCCTCCCAAGCTGGGCTCCTGTTTTGCCTGTCCCTGCTGACCTTGAGGAAGCGCTAGGCTCTTCTGGTTCAGGACACCCTCCTTCCAGACTACCATGGCTGGGTGAGAGGTGTTGTGATGTTGCTTGTAGCATCTGTGTTCTCCTGACTATGGAAATAGGAAACTATGAGGTCCAAGACCATTTTATTTAGATGTTTGGTCCACCGTGCATGAGCGTGCATAGCAGCATGAGGAAGAATGTTCTAGAGTCTTGTCTGTGTATGGTGTGGCCCATGCCCTGCTTTCCCCAGACTGGCCTCCCTGCACTGAGGACCTCTCCCCATGTGTGAGCCCCACATTCGCCCTGGAGGTCTTGAAGTTACAGTTCTCCCTCCTCCTGACCCCAGTCACCTGCCGGGACCGTCCATACTGCCCTGGGGACCCCTTCCCGAGGGTATGGCTCCGGAAGTCGGCTCCACCAACCGTGAACTACGATTCCGAGCACCGCAGGGCCTCGCGTCCCACCGTGGACATCACCTCCCTTTGCAGAACTTGCCGTGAGCGCCTGCCCGCCCTCGGAGAGCAGCCAACGGGCTCCGTGAAAGGAACCTGGGAAACAAATGGCTGCAACTGAGGCACTGATGAGGAGAAGCTCACACAAAGGGGCAGGCTCCTCAAGCCACTCTCAGACTTTTCACACTCCCGGGAGGTTTCTACTTTGCGGGATTTTCCCATAACCCCTCAAAATCATTAGTAGCAAAATTTCACCGAGACATATGACTCCTTCAAGTGCCAAGTCCTGTCGCCCATGATTTAGAGACGGGAAGACTGAGATGCCCCAGAGATAAGAACCCCGAGGACTGCAGGGAAATGGGGGCCCGGCCCAGGCTCAGGCAAGCGCCTCCCCGCTGTGCCCCCCGCGTCTGCCGCTGCCCATCAGCAGCGAGCGCTGCTCCGTGCCAGGCCCTCAGGAGGCCGGACCAGGAGATCCCTGGCCTCCGGGAGCCTCTCCCGCAGTGGAGGAAGACAGTGTCACAGAAACCTTTCGCTATCAGATAATCGATTTGGCTAAGGAACTAATCGGATAAAGCATGGTTGGGGAAGTCAGGGAGGGTGTCTCTCTGTAAGTGGGTGGCGGAGGTGACGTCTGAGTGTGAGAAAAGAGCTTTGCAACCATGCAAAGGTCCTGGGGCATGAATGGGCTCGGTGGCCCAGCCCAGGGCCCAGCAGAGGGAGGTGGAGAGGGCAGGGCCAGGTACAAAGGGCCTCGCAGGCCGAAGTGGGGATTGGGATTCCAAATCCTGTGGTGACCGGCTGGAGGGCTGCTAGGAGCTGAGGGGGAGGGTGGTGTGTTTCGCTTATCGGAAGACCCTCTGACTGACGGTGGAGTGGCCTGTGGGGTGGAAGCGAGAGCCGAGAGCTGTAGCACCCGCCAAGAGGTGGGAGTGGCTGGGAGAGCGGGGTCCGCAGGGATGGGGGGAGACTCAGTTCGGGACATTGGGAGCAGGTCCCACGGCTCCCTGAGGTGGGCGGGAGGGGG
>VBSM01003039.1:29873185-29887685 GCA_008086735.1 Cheirogaleus medius
GGGGGGGGGGGGGTCTGACTCTGACACTGACTCAGAGCCAGGGAGCCGGATGGGTCTAGGCAGTTGGGGAAGAGGAACCACATTTTGAACACTGTGCTCGGCATGGGGGATCTGTGCTCAGGGACCCCAGACTCGGTAAGGCCACCCTGGGGACAGAGCTGGTCTTGGATGCCGGAGCCAGCCCCCCTGTGGTGGGAGGTCAGGTCCCTGCACCTGCCACAGCTACTCTGTGCCAGGGAAGGCCACGCGGGAACTAGCTGCTCAGGAGCTTTTCCAGGCAGTCTCAGCAGGGGCGTGAGGAGGTGGCCACCACACCGTGACCCCGGCTCCAAGGGTGCTTGGCTTCGCCATCAGGCCTGGGGCACCTTTCCGGAGGGGGCTGGCTGAGGATGGATGTAAACAGCTGGCATTCCGTGCCTGTTGTTTACAGAGCTGTTCTCACCTTAGGTGCAGAGCACTGTTTAAGGGAGGAGCTGATTCATCACTGGAAAAGCAGTTCTTCACCGGGCAGGCTGGGTGATAAAAGTCAATGACAGGGATGGTAAATTGCCTGGAGGGCTCCACACAGATGCAAGATAAAGGAGGCAGAGATTAAGTCAAGACAGCCCACACCGGCCTCCTGGGGTCCAAGCCGAGCTAATGGCCGGCCACTTAATTTCCAGGGCCCAGTGCCAATCTTTTCTCACCTCTGTTGCTCCATGTCAAACTTTCCGGAAACAAAGCCCAAGAAAGCAGATAATCCACAATGAGATCAGGAGAAGCCGGCTGCCTGTCAGGAATGCCAGGGGTGCGCACAGCTTGGGGGAGTGGGCAGAGAGGTCCCCCCACCTCCACCCCGGGAAGACGGGGAGCCGGGAGCCGGCACACAGAGCCCAGGGGAAATGCAGCCCGAGGTCACCTCACCTTCCCCCAGTGACACCCTGAGTCACTGCTCTGAGTCTTGCGTTTCTGGGGTGTCCCTCCTTGGGCAGTTTACGGAGGGTTTCAGGTGCTGTGGCAAGTCGGGGTGCTGCTGGTGGGAGCTGTGGGCTCTGCAGGTGGACGGCTCGCCCCTCGCTCTGCACCGGAGGCGGGTGCACTCGCCCCTGCCCTGCACACTCACACACACACATCGGGAACACGACAGGGGCACCACGCACGTTCCACGTGGGAATGGGCCACCCACACCTGCTCTGGGGGACCCTGGGCACACTGGCCTCTCTTATGCCACAGCGGGGCACCCCGGCCTCCTCCGCACAGTGCTGGGCACCCACCTCTCCGACAGGTGCTGTTGGGCACGTCCACATCTCTGCCACACGACGCCAGGCACCTATCCTTCCATATGATGGTGGGCGTCCCCACATCCCCGCCTGCGACAGGCTCACACACACCCTCTGCATGGCAGGGAGCACCCAGGTCTCTGTGTGGGAGCCGGCACACCCACGTGTCCCGTGAGAACGGGATGCTAGGTTCACGCAGGTCCCCGTATGATAAGCACGGCCACCTCTGCCCCAGAGAACGTTAGGCGCACACACCTCTGCTGTGGGACGGTTCTTGCGCCTGTCTACGTGACATCAGGGCACCCACCTCCCCTGTAGGGCAGTGGGAGCACCCATCTCTCCCCTCCGAGACACCAGGCACCCACGTCGCTTCTACGTCACCGCAGGTGCAGCCAAGTCCCCACGAAACGCCAGGTGGGCGTCACCCAGTCACGGCCTTTCCAGGGGGACGATTGGATGGGAGCCTAAAGTGCTGCCTCAACTCTTTGCCTGAAATGATGTGGGAAGAAAAGTGACCAAAGACCATAAAGGCCACTTGTGTGCATACTTTAGTGGGCCTTGCAAAACAATACATAAACATGGTCCTGTCCCCACCGCAATCTTAGAATTGGATTCTTTATTTTCCCTGAAATTATAACAGAGCGGGCAAAACGATTGCTCCTAGAAGATAAAGCCATTCTACAAACGTATTATTATTATTATTTTTTGTTAAAAATATCATCGTACCCAATCACTCATCTGTATTTTTCTAAAATAAAATTTCTAACAAATGAGGTCAGTTCTATACATCGACTGTTGACATCTCGTCCAATGAGCAATAGAATAAAAGTGACATTTAGGTGGGAAACATTTTATTTTTTAAATCGGTATGAGTTTCGACCCTTGGATACTTTGTTACTAACATAAGCCAAGTCCCGGTGCTGTGATCACTCACAACACGAGCCAGGCGGTGAGTTTCTGCCCTTAACTGGCAGGTGCCTCCTTGCAGCCCGGCCACCCTCTTTGTCTCTTGCGGCTGCGAACTGACAGTGCCTCCTACTGCGGTGGGCAGGGCACAGAGTTCCAGGCTGTTTTCAGAGGGGCAGCTGGGGTTTTTTGCGAGATAGTAGGGACACGGCAGGGGTGCGGGTGGGAGGAAGGGATGGCTGGCAGGCCCCAGCCCCCAGCGCCAGGGGGCAGGTAAACACTCGGGGGCCCTGGGCACCTCCCCCAGATTTCCAAAATCCCAGCCACTCCTAGCGACATCTTCCAGCAAGGGGGAACCGCACAGTTTCCCCCGACCTTTCAGAATGTCTCTTTCCGAGGAGCGCCTTGTTACTCTAAGCTGAAGGCTGATTTAAAGAAGAATTTGTGCCCCGGGGGAAAGGCCCCCTGGCCTTCTAGTGCATTACAATTCCAAAGGCAACCACAAAGGAAGACAGGCCCGCCGGAGTTAATGAGATTCCTCACCAAAAACACTAATCTGGGTTAAAACTAAAAGAATGCTGATAAGGATATTACAGCCCACACTGAGAACAAGAAAGGTGCTCTGCGAAGATCAATTGTGCATATTAGGAGGGAGCCTTTAATAGTGTTTTAAAAAAAAAATCTGAGAAAATGGATGTTGGAGACAAAGCCGCTTAGATGAGGAGCGGCTGAAATAGAATAAAACACACCATTTCCACTTTTTTTTTTTTTTTAAATATCGTTCCAGGTACAAATCAACTAATATTAGCAGAAGTTTAACATCACTTTAAAAGAGAGCGATTGACCCACTGCGAAAGTACAGAGTGGATGTGTAGCGATACACTGATTATCTCTGTTTCCCCTCAGGCAAATACCTCTCTCTTAAGCATGTGCACCGGAACATTTTGTTTTATTACCTTGTGAGATAAGTGAGGAAAAAAGCCGTCCGTACCTGGGGAATTAAAATATTCAGCTTTGTCATAGCAGGGTCTGTTCTCAATTTCATGCAGGGCGCATAATTATAACAGTGTTTAAATTGAGCCCAGAAGAAAGATGGGTTCAAGTGCAAATTAATTTCAGATTATCACAACAAAGGCAATCACATCTCAACAAGCTTGCCAGCAAAACACTCGCCAAGGTCCCCAGGTCCCTCCCCTCCCCAACTTACAACAAAGACCTTTCAGCTCAAATTAAGCTAATGATCTCAAACAGCACTTCTGCCTACCTTTTTGGGATTTTGCTGTTTGCACAGCAGAATGTGGCAAAACTACGAAAGAGACAAAAAGCAGGAGGGGACGGGGCTGGGGAGTGGAGAAGACGTAGCCCGGGAAGGTCAGGGCTCCACATCCATCAAGCGACAAAATAAACAGGGACGCCTCGGCGGGGCCTGCACATCGTCACCTTGTCTTATTCGGTGGAGCCGATGGCGGCTGCAAGGACAGAGGCCGGGGCCCGACCAGTCTTCTCCAGGCGGCGTCCAGAGCTCTCGCAGGGACCCGGCAACTCCCTGCGTCCCGGGGGGACCCGCTGGGAAGGAGCGAGGCTGGCGCTGGGAACATTCCGGTGGAGCCTCATTGCGTCCTGTTACCTTTGCAAACCGGGAGGGAGAGGAATCTGCATCTGGGAGCCAGGGCTGCCACTGCACGGCCCAGCGTGGCGCCTGGCGCGGGGACCAAGGCGTGTAGGACGGGGTGGGTGCCCTGCACGCGAGTCCCTGGGGTGGCGGGTGAAGGAGGCACGTTTCCTGGTTTGCTCTGGGAGTCCGTGTTAACCGCCTTCCCCGTTTCCCTTTGGCGCTACCCAGAAGGCAGAGGCACTGGGCACCACACACAACGCTGGGGTGGCGGGGTGGCGGGATGGCCAGGTGGCTGGGTGGCTTCCACGCCAGGCAGCACCTTGTTGCCTTTGTCCCTGCCCTTGCCCGGACCCTGCGGGCTCATTGTTAAACTCATTGGAGGGAAAATGAGTTCTCAGCAGGGGCTGAGGCTGCCTCAGTTAGTTCTTCCACTCCTCTTTCTTCCGCTCTGACTGTGAGCTCTTTTGCCCCCAGGGGCTTCTCCAGGGTGGGGGAGAAGAGGCAGCCCAGTCCCGCATTCCTGGGCCCAACCCCACCGTCTGCAGAAACCAGGGCTGGGGTGGGTTTAGGGTGCAGTCCGATGGCAGGAGGGCTGTGGGCAGTGTCCCACGGGAAAGCAGGTTCCAGAACAGGACCAAAGGGCCCAGGAGGCTGGTGGACTTGGCTGGCCTTGCTCAGAGCCTCCCCCGTGGACTTGCCATCCGCATGCCCACTGGAACGGCTTGGTGACATGTTAAGCTCCGCAGGACAGCTACTGCCCCAAGCACCTTCCCACCACTTCGGTGTCAGCTGGAGTCGCCACCAACACTCCTCCCAGGCCTCTGGTTTTAAGTAATTTTGAGCAAGGTGACAGCCCATGCCACCTTCTCTTTGCACCACAGTTTATAAGAAGATGCTGCTCCCCAGGTGCAGCGCCTTTCTCTCCCCTTCCCTGTCCCTGCCCTGACGGTTTCTTGCCCAGACACCTTGTTCCCACCACGAACTCCAGATGCGTCCCTGTGTCTGCACCCACAGTGCTCGGTAGAAGTGGAGCGTGGTTGGCAGACAGAGGGAGACCCGGATCCAGTCCCCCAGCAACTCCAGAGGTAGGTGACAGGCCAGGTGTTGGCGAGGATTTAAAGGAGAGAGTGACATGGGAAGCCGGAAGCTCCAGGGGCCCAGGGAGGAAGCGTGGCGGCTCAGGCGGGGTGTGGACACTGGGCAGGACAAGGTGTGCTCAGGGTTTGTCAGGGACGAACTTCCACAGATGGAGCTGAGCTGTTTGGGTTTTGTCCTGTGGCCTAGAGCGCACACCGGGAGCCTTGGGGCACTTGAGTTAGCCATCAAGAGAGCCCTGCAGGCAGCCAGGGCTGGTGGGGCCGTGGGAGAATGGGAATGGAAAGGTCTTCTAAGAGAAAAGGCCAAACAAGTGCAAATGGACACTGCTGGGGAGCTGGGCATTCCTGACCCTGGGGAAGGGCTGTCACCCCCTTCACTTCTGAGGAGCAGGTCTGGGTCCCGATGGGTGCTGGGAGGCTGCAGGTGGCTCCGCCCTGGGGGGCCCAGTGGAGGCGGGGCCTTGGGGGAGAGGGATGGGGCAGGGCCTAGTCCAGGTTCCTGGCACAGCTGCTCACTGTGTCCTGACCCGTCCCTATGCCTGTTGGCTGGCGGTGTCTTCTCCGAGGGTCTCCCTGGTGCAGTGAGGGCCCCACAGGGCCCTCTCCCTGGACACAGCCTGTCTTCCCTGGAGGGAGCAGCTCACCTGCCTCTGCACACCTGCCCCCACCCAGGCTGTGCCTGTCACGAAGCCAGGGCTTTGCCAGGGGCCCAGGGAGTGGAAGCAGGTGGGGGACCCGCCCTGGCATTCAGGGGCTCAGTGCACTTACTGGCAGCCCCTGTGAGTGCCCCTCCCCATGCCTGGGATCCTGGCCCCGCTCACCAGTGCTGGAGGGGTCCGGCCCCTGCGCACACTCCAGCAGTGAGGGGGGGTGCTGCAGGGGTGGGCCAGAGGCTGGGGGGTGCTGGTCTGGGGGTGCTGGCCTGTCTCCTTATGGGGTCCCGGGGGTCACAGCTTTGCACAAGGCACCCTGATACCTGGTCCCGGCCACGTTTCACCTCATCCAAAGGGAGTCTGGTGTCTGGGCCGAGACCCCAGGCCCTCTGTCCTCCCCTTGACAGTGGAGCCTAAATCCGACTGTGGGGAGGGAGGGTGAGCAGGGCTGGAGGTGATGTGTAGCCGCCCGCAAGTTGAGTCCGCCTTGGGAGGGGAAGGGAGACAGTGGACTCCTGGTTGGAGGCGCCATCCAGGGGCTGCCCTGGAAGAGGGCCATGCACAGTTGCATTTGTTGATATTTTTTCAGAAATAGCTTCAGCCTTGCTGCAGTCTGAATGTTTGTGTCCCCTTAATTCACATGTGGAATCCTGAGGAGGACCCATGGGGGTGATTACAATGGGGTCTGTGCCCCAGAGAGCCTGCTCTTTCCGCCGTGTGGGGACACGGTTGGAGGAGCCCTCTGGGACTGGGGGACCAAGGCCTTGGTGGACCTGCTGGACCTGCCGGATCTGTGGGATCTGCTAGAGTCTTGATCTGGGACTTCAGCCCCCAGAACCCTGAGAAATACAGGTGCTCACACCTCGGACTCTGGTGTTCTGCTAAAACCACCTCGATGTATGGAGACCGTGAATAAAAGTCCCTACTGTGGCGTCCGGGATTTACAGGAGCCGGTGTCCTGACGATGGAGGAACTAGTGAGGACCATCCACTCACTCATTCCTTGCACAGGTGTTTACCCGGTGCTGCCAGGCGGGGCCCTGGACCCTGCGTGTGGAAACTAACTCTGCAGGCGCCAGCGGCCACTGCCCACGCCAGGCTCCCAGTCCTGTGTCCCCCCCCAAGTTCAAACTTTTTTGTTGTTGTTAATTTTTTTATTGATACATAACGATTATGCCTATTTCTGGGGTTCACATGATATTTTGACGCATGCAACATATAATGATCAAATCAGTAATCAGTGTATTCATCACTTCGAATATTTCTCATTTCTTTTTTTTGTTTCAAATATTGTAAATCTTTCTTCTAGCAATTTTGACATCCTCTTCTTCTTCCTCTTCCTCTTCTTCTTCTTCTTTTTTTTTTTCAACAGGGTCTCGCTCTGTTGCCCAGGAGTCATCATAGTTCACTGCAACCTCCAACTCGTGGGCCATCATCTCTCTGTCTATCTATGGAGAGATACAGAGAGAGGAAGAAACAGAGAAAGAGAAAGGCAGTGAGAAAGAGAAAGAGGGAGGGAGAGAAGGCAAGAGAAAGGAGAGAGCTTTGCCAGAGGAGCAAAACCACTCACCAGTATCAAGACACCAGGTCTGGTTCTCCACCTCCTCCCTCCACACCAGCCAAGATCACTAAGGTTCGCCTTTATAAAACAGCTAATCCTAAGCACTGGAAAATACAAAAACTTCCAATTTCGAAGCTCTATTTTACATATGCCTTTTCTTGCTCCCTTTCTGGTGATCAGTGATGAAATCTTAATTGCACCTCAGCCTTAACCACCCAGAGCAACATCCTTTACATCCATTTCACTGGGGTTGAGTAGTGCTCGGCACATCAGGTCCTTGCGGGGCGCTCTGAACAAGTAGGTCCTGTCTGCCGAGAAATCTGGAAGGTGAACCCAAAGTTGCGACTTCACAGCGACACCCACAAGATGCTTTGAGAAAGTGAATTGAAGTCAAGTTCAATCTGGGAAGACGTTTCACCTTTGAAACTGAGATCCATGTAGACATCGCTGCCATCGACCGGAGTGCGCAGAAAAGCTCTGGGTGAGGCGAGTCGCGTCTTCCTCCCCAAGAACGCCATCAGCGTCTCGCACGTGTGATTAATCGGGATCGACCAGGGCAAAACTTACATATTTTGACTTTGTGTGTTTTATCTAATCACTTTTATTAGATTTGCTGTAAGATATATGACTGTGTCTTATAGTCATTGTGATTAATTGTTAACGTAATTTAAAGATTAATGACAATCGCCTACCAGATATGTGCGTCGCAATTAACCAGCATTTTGCTTGTATGCCTTTTAAATGTTCTTTTAGTTTATTGAGCATGTTTATCCTGGGTTTTTAGAAATGAGTGTTTGAATACACACCTCTTACTATGCTACCAGAGTTGATTTGCCAAAAGAGAACAAAAGTGTTACCCGAGGCCAGCAGAAGCCGCCTTGCTGCCTCCAGCAAACCTTCTTAGTTAGTTTCACCTGAAAACTAAAGCAGCCCCGAGAGCTCACCTGGGAGGTGCGGGAGGCAGAAAGAACTTGGCAACCTCTGATATGTTAGTGCTTCATGCTTTGGAAACAGGTACATGAAGTTGAAAGAAACTCCAGGCAAATCGCATCAGGATCTGTGAACACATTTGAAGGACACACACATGAACTCCAGGCAAATCGCATCAGGATCTGTGAACACATTTGAAGGACACACATATGCAAAAATCACCTGCATTAAATTGAATAATGTCAGAGAAAACAAATTAAGATCATCAGTGATACTGGTCTCATCTGACAAATGTATTTACATTTTCCTTTATGGAGTCTCACACTTTGCATCAAAGTAAGAAACTGATTTCGCTTTTCTTGGGGCCAGGGAGGAGGGGTCTGCCCCCGGGGTGGTACGGGGGCTCCGTGATGAGGCCACTGCTGGTGGCTGCGTGGCGGCTCGGGAGGGGATTACTGGTCCACGATGCAGGAGGAAGAGACGCCAGCAGGAAACGGGACACCCCCCCCCCAGGGAAGATGCTCAGCTCTGGGGCTGAGGGGCACAGGGAGTGGGCAGTGGGGGTGGAAGTCACATCCTGAGGGCCCTGGCCAGAGCGCAGCAGCGGGAACACCTGGGAGACCCAGGCTGGGCCTCAGCGACGCCGGCCACGGAGCCCAGGAAGGCCAGGTGTCAGAGAGGGCGAGGGCACCACGGATTTGTCAATAAAGCAATTCATTAAAATACCCTGGAAAAATGCAAGCACAGGTATTAGGGCTGCTGTCATCATAAAAGGCATTACAAATAAAATCGAAAAGAGTTCCCATTATTCAACACAGTGTTCAGCTCTCTCAGGTTGCTTATAAATGTCTCTTATCAAACTGGTAAATGTCTTTGTTTCCTAAAGTTTCAGAACTTAACAATGCTTTTTTTGGATGTATTCTCCTAATGAAACCAAGATTTAAAAACATGCAATAAAATGATACCAACACAACATCCTAGAACTCAGGTGGTTACGGACCGACGTCAGGAGCCGGTTGGGATGGAGAATTATTAACACGTGGAGCCTGTCCTGGTGGCCGTAGACAAAGCCATCGTGTCCCACGCAGGTCTGTGAGCTGCTCCCTCAGATCCATCCCCTCAGAGTTTCACCATGGTAACGAGAAGCAGGGAACCAGCGGGACTGACCCCCCAGGCATGGGGCAGCGGGAGGGGGCTCACCCTGGATGCTCCCCAGCCAACCTAACCCGTGCCCTCTCCCATGCATTTGGGGGGCAGCCATGGGACAGAGATTTTGAAGACTCACGTCCCCCGGCCAGGCCAGAGGGAGCCTGGCTCAGTGATTTGTCACTGGAGGGCGAAAACATCAGAAACCGGAGCAAAAAGCACAGGCTGGGAGATGCCCTCAGCCCCCAAGTCTGGCGCCTTTTCTTGGGGTACGATGTAACCATAGGAAGCCTCTTCCTCACTGTGTCCTTGCGCCCGACTCCATCAAGCCCAAACCTTCCCGTGTCCATGGCAATCTCTCCTCCTACAGGACAGCCTCTCAACCCTAATGCCAGGAAGGAGACTCGATGTGCCAGGAAAACAGAACCCTTGGGTCTCTAGGGTCTGAATCTCCGTGTCAGCGTCTTATTCAAGGACGCGGGAGGGCGAGGCCCTAGTCCAACCCCCAAGGCCCTGCCTGTGCAGGAGAATCACCGTGCGCAGAGGCGGAGACTCATAGACCCGCTGTGGTTGGAGCTCCGGGTAGCATCTGGCCAACCTGCTGGGGGGCGCAGGAGCTGGGCAGGAGGAGGGAGGGAGGACGTGGAGGCTGGAGGTAAGCGGCCTTCTCTCCAGGGAAGGGAGGGATAACCCCATGGCAGCAGACACACAGGCAGCAGGGTGGGTGACGCCTGGTCGTGGTGCCCACAGCCCAGACGCCGGGTCCCACTGTGCACAGGAGCACTCGGGGCTCCCTGTGGCCGATGCCAGTGAGAATTCTGCGTCCTTACCACGCCAGGTGCAAGGACGAGGCCCGGCTCCCATGTGTCAGCCACGGTTTCCTCGTCTAATAAACTGGGAAGGTCCAAAGAGGATAACAACGATAGTTATGGCTTTATGCCAATCACGTGACCTTCCCGAAACCAGGCTTCTCTACAAGAATTCATCCCAAAGACCTCACAGGTGCAGCGCTGTGCTGACCGTGAGCTGTTTTCTTTCAAAGGAAGGTTCCGCTAAGTCCATGGGAGACCCCCGTGCGGAGCTCCGCATCCTGAGGCCCAAGCCTGTGACCTCCCAGCCCAGGGTGCGGCAATCAGCATTGCAGACTAGGCGGGGAGTGGACTCACTGGCGAGCACCATCGTCAACGTGTGACACCCGGTTTAATACCGCGCCTCCGACCCAAAGCTCCTCACATCTGGGTTTCACCAATTTCATGCAGTCGCCCGTTCTCAAAATGCGAGCGAATTCTCTTAAGGATTTAGCACGGGAGAAGGGCTGATGCTGAGGAGCCATGCATGCATTCTGATACTCGAAACCGAGACTCCGAGATTAATTCTGTGTGGCGATGGAGTTCTTATTAAGGTCTCAATCACCCCGGAGGAATTTGATAGCTCCCAGATGATCCCCAGGAGAAGCCCCGTATTGAGGGACATTATCACCGGGATTTTCTGTTGTCCATGGGATGTTTGACACACCTAAAGTCAACAGTTTCCGTGACAATTTTTATGACTTGCGCGAATTCCGCAGGGGCATCCAATTGAGTGAGCAATCAGCAGTCCGGGCGCTGGGGCAGTGTCCCGTCTTCTCTAACACCCAAGGCTGCATGTGAGCTGTGTGCAAGGGGTGGGGGGTCGTGCCAGGAGGGCTGCAGCCTCTGCTGCCCTGGCGGTCCCCTGCCCGCGGCACAGAGGGGCGGTGAGAAAGTCACTTCGGGGACGCACACGGACGGAGCCTCTCTGGGAGCCATTCGGGGAGAGGTTTCAGGAGCCTCAAGGCATTTACACTTCTTGACTTTATACCCCAATATTAGATTATAGCCCTAGACTACCTCTATGTCCAGAAAAGCATGATGCACAAAGGTGTTCCCTGATGTCCCACAGCACTGCCAGGTTTTACGTGTCTTGCCGCTGGAAGATGCTTTTATACCTTTTGGCCAAGTTACATGAATGAACGTTGGCCACCAATAAGAACATTTAATGATATTAGAAAATGCTTGTATGATACAAACTTAAAGAGCAAGGCATGAAAATATAACTGCCATGTTATTCCAACTATGTAAAATAAAATATGGAATATACGGAACAATGATGTAAAAGAAGAAAGCTATTGCACTATTAATATTTATCTCCGGGTGTGAGATTATAAAGTATATTTTAATTTTATACTTCTCTGTTTCTTTCCAAATTGCATTTAAAATGATAGCTGGATATAGGTGCAGATGCAGGCTCAGACACAGATATGATTGTTAGGTGTGAATTCCTAACCCCAGCACCGCAGAGTGTGGCCTTACTTGGAAGTAGGATCGAATCCTAACAGACCAGTGTCCTTACTAAAGGGGAGGTTTGGACGCAGAGACAGCCACACGCAGGGAGGATGCCACGTGGAGGTGGAGGCAGAGATGGGGGTGATGCTGCCACATGCCACGGTTGTCAGTAGCCACGAGAAGCTGAAACTTCTGGAAAGAGGCTGGAACAGATTGTGCCTTGAAACCCTCAAACTCTCAGCTCCATAAACGTTGAGAGAGCACGTTCCTGTCGTTTAAGCCGCCAGGCTGTGGCGCTTTGTTGTGTCAGCCCCGGGAAACTAAGGCCGGGCACAAACAGATGCAGACGTGAATGCGGATATGAACACGGGTGTAGATACAGCTACACGTGCGGAAACAGAGAATGGACACAGATACACGCGTAAACCTAGAAATCAACATAGATACAGACACGTAATAACAGCGACAGGAGTCTACATATAGACACAGATGCGCATATGAGTATAGACACAGATATGGAAATAGAGAATGGACACAGATACACGCGTAAACCTAGAAATCAAGGTAGATACAGATACATGTATGTAGTAACAGAGACGGGGATCTATACACACACAGACATGCATATGGGTATAGACACAGATATGGAAATAGAGAATGGACACAGATACACGCGTAAACCTAGAAATCAAGGTAGATACGGATACATGTATGCAGTAACAGAGACGGGGATCTATACACACACAGACATGCATATGGGTGTAGACACAGGTGAATGCGGATTCGGTATAGACACAGCTACAGAGAGAGAAACTGATGGGACCTGTACGGATCTACATGGACACAGACATAGACACAACCTTCGGCAACAAGTAAAACAGGGACAGGGATGGGAAAACACCGTGAGGCAAGGAGAGTCCCTGAAAACCATCTCTGAGCCCACTGCGTGTGCCGGCCTCCGTGGACTCCCGGCCCTGCTCTCTGCTCTCCCTGGCATTTCTCCATCCAAGTGACGCCCCCACTTCCTCCTGAGCTCCTGGGGTCCTGTGCCCTGCGTCACGGCCCTCCCCTCAGTGGGGGACCTGCCAGTTCAGCAGCAGCGTCACACTCCGACAGTGTGATGGACGCCCCTGGGCCCTGTCCCTGCGCCCCGCCGCGTGTGCCGAGTCTGGTTCTGCCGCAGGGAGGCAGCGGCGTCCCCACCGTGCGGGGTCTGTTCTACCACTGGCTCGAGCAGAACAGGCAGGGATTTTCAAGGAACTGAGCAAATAAAAACAAAACAGTGATCGCAACTTCAAATATGTGTGTGTGTGGGGTTGGGGTGTGAGTGTATAATTCGCAGCTGGACTTAAAAGTCAACTAAAGGGCAACACTATTTTTCTTCTTCATTTGATACAAAAATCCTCAGACTGAGTCCTGAGTGTTGTCCTCTATCTCAGGCTGAGCCACCAATTCTAAATTCTAGTCCCTACCTCCATCTCCTCTGTCTTTCTCTCTCTCAACCTCTCTCTCTCTCTTCCCCCCTCCCCCTGCCTTTTGGTGTCCTCCTAAAGGACAGAACGCCACTCGTGGGTACGCGCTGGGTGCGGCTGTACATCAGGGTGATTTGGGGGAGGAATAAACTTGTCAACAGGAGAGGACGTAGCAGCTCCCCCTTCCCGCCGGCACCCACAGTGGTGGGACCCGCCCAGGCTCTGCCCCCACGGGCAGGACAACCGTCTCGGGAAGGGGAGGGGAGCCGCGTGGGCAGGGGGAGGGGAGCAGGGATGGCCAAGATGTCCACGTCGCCACTCCGAGCATGGTCCACGCCTGTCTCCATGCCTGTCCACTGGGCACCGGGACACCAGGGATTTCAGGCCAAAGCACCAACTGGAATGTTTTCTGCTCAGCAGCCAGGCAGAGCTGGGCAGTGGGTTGGGTATTTGGGGCTGGGGGTCAGGAATCTGAGTTCCGTCCACCTCTGCCCTCCCTGAGGGCAACAGGGACGCACTCAAACGCTCCACCCATCCTGCTGCAGTCGGCGCCGCTTTCCACAGACTTACCACGTGGAGTGCTCTCCGTGGGGAGACGCTGGGTGGCCTCTCTCCCCTCGGCCATCCTCCCGCCCAGCCTCCTACCTGTGGGGCGTCTGGGTGCTGTCTTGAGAGCATCTCCATTGCCTGTGGCCACCCTGTTCCACTGCTCAATCAAGAAGTCACCTGGAAACCCCACTGCCGGCCACCAGAGCCCAGAGGTCAGACTCCAGTGTTGGGGTCCCCCGCCATCACCCACACCTGCGTTGAAGCAAGCCTAACGCTGGAAGGATGGGCAAGGCCGGCTTCGGGACCTTTGGTGGCACACGCCCACCAGGCCAGCGGCGTCCTCCACACTCTGCCGGGGCTGGGCCTCCTCCCCCTTCCTGATGAGGGTGCTGCGGAACCCAGAGGGGCCACGTTCCTTTGCTTCCCTGTGACGTTTGAGACCGGTGAGCAAAACTTGCTTCCAACTCCTGATGTCTTGGAAAATTAAGGCAGGATGTTTTTCCCAGGTGGTCATGACACCAGCTGGGTCCGGTCCCATGAGCTAGGCAGCTGGGGACACCCCACTTTTCCAGGCGAGTTTTCTCCAAAGGGAGAAGGACAGATTTTTTTCCATTTTTTCCCTGTTCTTTTGAACGTTCGTTATAGAATTATCCCTTCTGCTGTTTTTATGTATTTTAATTAATGTCATTTCATTTGTACTTGTACCCCGAGGCTGTTTTAGCAATAAACCATAATTTTACAAATTGGGGCAAAAGTTCTCATTCACGGTATGTATTTAAAAACAGAGTATCTTATTTCAATAGAATTGTTTCATTTTTAAGGATCCAGAGCCCCACTCACATGTGGATCTTCGACGCCGGTCTCTCCAAGGACAGGCACCGTTCTCGAGGGCCCCGTGAAGCTGTCAGTCTTTTTAGGGGTTCTCAGGGCCCAGCCACCCCTCCCAGATGGAGACTCTGTCCTTCCCACTCTGGGCTGTCACGATCACCTCTTCCTGCTCTGAAAGCAAC
>VBSM01003039.1:29887704-29898895 GCA_008086735.1 Cheirogaleus medius
CCCCGGACAAGTGTCTCCCTGCGGGAGGAGGCTGCTGTCCTCAGCACACACGGCACTTCCTCACCTCACACTTGGCCCGGCTGGCCCTCTCCAGATAGCCGGAGTGTGATGCTGTGTGCGGCCGCTGATAGTGGGGACGGCCAACCTTCCTAAAATAGCAGCAGCGGACACGCGGGCCTCAATCACAGCTGCACGCTGGGCACAACCCGCTGCAAAAGTGGATAATCTCTCTCGCCACCTCCCCTGTGGAAGATTGCTGAGGAAGTTGAACCCACTCACCCCAGAAATGCTGCTCAGCTAACTAACCACGCTCAGCCGCTTGCAGTAAGAAAACCGGGACTTTGAAGAGTGGCCTCAGCCAAACACGCCCTGAATGCTGTCTTTATATTTTGGGATGGGAAGTCGGCTGTCACCTCTGTCCTGGCTGTGGGAGAGAGGACGCTGCGGGGGTGGGGACCCAAAGAGGTGTGGCTCGCAGACGCTGGTTCTGCACTGTCCCCATCGGGGAGGCCTGGGCAGCACAGTGGAGACCAGAGGCGGGCAGCGTTTGGGGACAGCAGAGCAAATATGGGCCACTCTGCCTCCGGGAGCCGTTCCTCCCTCGCAGCACCTGCACACGCGGGAGACCTGGAGCCGGGTCCACACCCACCTGGTCTGCGGGGCCAGGAGAGCAGATTCCCACGAGGTTCACAGAGAGCCACACACACTCGTCTGCCGACTTCACCCCAAGCGTCACCTTCTCAGAGTAGGAGCCCCTGCGCGCCCCTGTTTCTGGTGGGACAGGACACGGTACTGAAAGTGCTTCGGTCAGAGTTAAAGGCAAAATCCGTTCATACCAAATGCTGTTTCTAAAAGCCACTGGGGGACCCCTTCAGCCAGGTTCATTCTTTCCAAACTTCCAAGCGGATCTCAGACGGACAGACCTTCTCATCCCTTTCAAGAGTCTCCCTTACAAGCTGGTGACGGTAAGGCAGTGACAGCTGCAACAGCACAGACTGCTCTGTCACGTCAAAACACACGTCGGCACATGTCCCCCCTCACGTGTTCTATGAATGGAATGTCGTTTCGGACGTATGAGCACAGACTGGGACTATTTCTTTCCGTTCTTTTAGCATAAGTCAGGCTTTTTTTTTTCTTTCTTTTGCATTCCAGTAATTTTGAGATTGAGTCTTATATCCATTTATAACAAGGAGAATAGGAAAGTTAACTTCAGGCCTGTGGGTATTTTGTAGCTTTGAAAGACTTCCTATATGAACACAATGATTTACAAGTTGTGTCTTTTCGGGGGCGGGGGCAGGGGAGGCAGAGACGTGCGGACCAGCGTGATGCACAGTGACCCCGTGATCAGGTATCTCTCAGCGTGGTTCCTCCTTCCTAAGAACGGCAAGAGCAGTGTGGCTAGAAAGCTGTTTCTGATAAGTGAACAATAAATGAAGACTTCTAAGAGGCGAAGGTGAGAGAACCCAGTGTGTGCATGTGGAGCGTATGGAGAACAGGCTGTGCCCGGCGGCCAGGGAGGCCCCAGGCCCCGCCTTTCCCCGAGACACACTCTTCCAGGCTCCGTCAGCAGGGGAAAGCTCGCCGCACCGCATCGAGTCTGCCTTCCAGTGAAAAAGACTCGTGCGGTTGGTTTCCCGTGCAAGGCGTGGGGCAGGGGCAGGAGGGGCGGGCGGAGGGAACAGGCGAGCACCGGCCGGAGAGGCAAGTCGGCCCCGTCCCAGGGATGAAGACAAAGCACGAAGACCAGAAACGTGTCGAGTGTGGAGCGCGGGAGATCTTCCCAGCAAATGAAGTAAAGAAATCTGAATGTAATGAACTACAAGGAAGAAGCTGAACACTTTTGTGCAGCGAAAGGCAGCGTGGACACACGCAAGGGTGACTTCGGTGAGGGTGGGTGAAGCAGGTCACGCCAGCGCAGCAGGCAGCGCCCAGATCTCCGCGGCTGGAGCAGGAAGGTTCGTCTCTCACCTCCGGTGCCGGCCATGGGGGTGGCTGCAGCCAGCCCCTGCAGCACACACGACAAGCCGTTTGCTGGTTCCTGGAGGCTCCTCAAAGGCGATGTCAAAGCACACAAGTTGCCGCTCAAACATCACTGACAGAGCTAATGACGTGACTGTGCCCAACGCAGAGAGGACAGGAGAGGACAATCCCACCGGAGCTCAAAGGGAGAAGAACCAGAAATACTGATGAACAGCACTTCAGACCACATGCTCTGCCCTCTGGTCATCAGATATTTGGTTTATTTTCCCTCCTCTACAAAATACCCTCCGACGCTCAGCCTCTCCTCAAACCCAGTCCTGGCATCGATGGGAAGTTAGTGAGATCCGTGAACGGTGGAGGCTTCGCATCAAATCTTGAGAAGCTGCCCAAAGAGACAGTCTGGTGCTCCCCAGCCTGGTGACAGTCCCCACGCCGGCATTGCATGATGGAGCAGGGAGAGGACAACGGCAGCGAGCACTTCATTGGAAAAGAATGTGAGACGAACAGTCCCTGTTGGAGCTAAGAAATGTTGCCGTCCCTTCTAGACGCGTGTTTTGAGAGCTGCCTATCCTGGGAGCACGTAATGTTTCCTTGACTGGAAACTGGTTCTGCTCCTGGGCAGGAGCTTCACACCCAGTGTTTTCTGTGAATCCTGGAAGATTATTTCTTCCCTGTTTTCACTCTTGACCACATTAAGAACTTGACTTTCTTGGAAGCCGAGCATTTTCTAACCCCACTTCTCGCCTAGAACCAGTGAGAGGTTTAAGGGTCGTCTTAAATCTCAGTCCATTCTGGGGGTTCTGTTGACAGTGCCAGTGTCTCACGGACGTGGGCGGTTCCCGATCTCTGTCACATTCCAGTGGGTTCCACGTGCCCAGAGCCACACGCAGGGTTCCTGTCTAGACCTGTCCCCACACTTGCTCTCTCCTCGCCCCACGGCTAAGGACATCCCAGGGGACAGAGTCACGCGGTCAGTCTCCGCTCTACGTTGCTACTGTTTCAAATACAACACATCTACTGGCCACCACCCCCTCTGCTGTTTCTCTGCTCTGAGGTCCCCTGATCCATTCAGAATGTTCCAGAATGTGTGTAATGACCTGACTGTATGCTTAGTTTGATCTTCCCCACACAGCCAAGTTCCAGTTTCCCTTGGTTGCTCTGAGACGTTCTTCATTCTGCCTCTGTCATTTGAGGATGGCGGGCAACCACCTCTTCCAGCTCTGAAATTATAAATCCAATTTCCTTTTTTTCAAATCATCTGTTATAGACCGAATGTTTGTGTCCCCCTAAATTTATATGTTGAAGTCCACACCCCTAGTGAGATGGTGTTGGGAGCTGGGACATTTTGAGGGTCACAAGCACCCTTGGAAGCGGGACCCCGGGGGGCTCTCTTGCTTTTCCCTGCCCTGCGAGGACAGGATGAGAAGTCGCGTCTGCACGAGGCCTCGCCAGGAGCCACCACGCCGGGTCCCGATCTGGGATGCGCAGGATCCAGAACTGTGAGAAAGACGTTTCTGCTTGTCAGCCACCGGGTCTACGGCACTGTGTTGACAGCTGCCGGAATGAGACGCGTCCTAAACCATTTCCAAGTGCACGTTCAGCAGAGTTAAGAATATTCACACGGTCACACGAGCGATGTCCAACACTCTTTTTACCGTGCAAAAGCGAAGCTCTACACCAGTCCCTCCAGCACTTCCTGCTCCACGCGCCCCTGTGCCCCAGCCCCATGGCAGCCACCATTCGTTTTTCCTCTGTGAGTTTGCCTGTCCTGGGTACCGCACATACTTGGACTCACACAGAGTTTGTCTTGCGACTGGCTTATTCCACCGAGCGTTCCTGCCAACAGCACAGCCGGGCTCCAGTTTCTCCCTGCACTTGCCCACGATTGCTACTGTCACCCTCCCTGAGGGGCGTGAGGTGGTGTCTCACTGAGGTTTTCACCTGCATTCCCCCAATATTTAGTGATATTGAGCATCTGTCCATGCTCTTGTTGGCCATTGGTATATCTTCTTTGGAGAAATGTCTGTTCGCGTCCTTTTCTCATTCTTAAATTCGTTGTTGTTTAATTTTAGGAATTCTTTCTATATTCTAGATATTAACTCTTTATCAGTTATATGAAATGCCAATATCTTCTCCCATGTTGTGTATTGCCTATTCCCTCTGTTGATAGTGTCCTGTGTCCTTTGATGCACAGAAGTTTTTAATTGTGATGGAATCCTAATAATCTACCTTTTTGTTGCTTATATTTTTGGTATCATGTCCAAGAAAAGATTGTGAGATTCAATGCCATGAAGCTTTCTCTCTGTTTTCTTCTAAGAGGTTTAGAGCTTTTGGTCTTATGTTTAATCCTTTGATCTATTTTACATTGATTCTTGTATATGGAGTGAGGTAAAGGTCCAATGTCACTCTGTGCCCTGTGGGTATACAGTTTCCCAGAACCATTTGCTGACAAGACAGTCATCTCTCCACTGAGTGTTCTCAAAATTCTTGTCAGAAATCATTTGAACAAATACATAAAGATTTATTTCTGGGATCTCTATTTATTTGATTCCATCAGTCTCTCTGTCTGTCTTTTTGCAAGCACCATAGTTTGATTGCTGTGCATTTGGAGTAAGTTTTGAAACCAGGAAGTGAAAGTCCCTCAACTTTGTTCTTCTTTTTCAAGATTGTTTGAGTGTTCAGGACTCTTTGAGATTTTGTATGAATTTTAGGATGGATTTTTTAAAAAAAATTTCTGTACACAAAATGCCATTGGGATTTTTGTAGAGATTGCATTAAATCTACAGAATGCTTTGAGTAGTATCGACATCTTGACAATTTTAGGGCTCCCACTCCATGAACATGGATGGCTTACCACTCATTTGTGTCTTCTTTTTTCAGCGGCATTTTGGAGTTTTCACTGTACAAGTCTTTCTCCTCCTTGCCTAAGTTTATTCTTGATTCTTTTCGAAGCATAGTAAACAGAATTGTTTTCTCAACTTCCTTTTTGAATCATTTATTGTTAGTGTGAAGAAATGCAACTGCTTTTTTGCAGGTTTTTATGTGTATGTGTTCTGCAATTTTGCTGTATTCACTTATTAGTTCTAACAGCTTTTTGGTGGAGTTTTTAGGGTTTTATACAAGTAAGATCATGTTGTATCCTAACAGAGATTATTTAGCTTCTTCATTTCCAGGTTGGATGTCTTTTACTTCCTTCTCTGGCCTATTTGGCCTGGTAGGCTTTCAGTGCTGTGCTGAATACAAGCAGCAAGTGTGGGCATCTTTGTCTTAGGGGAATCTTAGGGGAAAAGCCCTTACTCTCTCACCTTTCAGTATGATGCTAGCTGGGAGTGTTCCAAATATGACCTTTATTACATGGAGGTAGTTTTCTTCTATGCTTAATATCTTGTGTGTTTTTATCAAGAAAGGGTGTTGAATTTTGTCAAATTCTTTCTGCATATGAGTGACTGTGTCCTTTGTTTTCCCCTCATCGTTCTTTAATGTGGCCAATGGCATGGACTGATTTTCATCTATTGAACCATCCCTGCATTCTAGGACTAAATTCCATTTAATGATGGTGCACAATCCTTTAAACGTGCCATTGAATTCTGTCTGCCAGTATTTTGTGGAGGGTTTTTGCATCACATTTATCAGGGATATTGTTCTGAGTATTTTTTGTAATGCCCTTGTCTGGCTTTGTTATCACTGTAACATTGGTCTAATAGAATGAATTTAGAAGTGTTCCTTTTTCTTTTCAGAGTGGTTTGTGCAGAATTGGTGTTAGATCTTCATTAAGTGTTTGGTAGAATTTGCCAGTGCAGCCACCCGGTCCTGTGCTTTCCTTCGTTGGAGATTTTTGTGCCGACTCAATCTCCTTGCTAGTTGTAGTTCTGTTCAGATTTTCTATTTCTTCATGATTTGGTCTTTTAGTGTGTTTCTAAGAATTTATCTATTTTATCTAAGTTATACAATTTATTGCTGTGAATTATTTATAGGATTCCCCTATAATTCTTTTCATTTCGATAAAATTGGTTGTAATTACCCTCTTTCACTTCTGATTTTAGTTATTTGAAATTTCTCTCTCTCTTTTAGTCAACCTAGCCAAAGGTTTGTCAATTTTGTTCATCTTTTTGAAGAATCAACTCTTACTTTCATCAATTTTTCTCTATTGTTTCCTATTTTCTATTTATTTATCTCTGCTCTAATATTTATTAATTCAATTTTCTTTTATTCCTTCCTGCAAATGGTCCAATTCTTTCTGAAGTAATCTCTTTCTTGCAACAGCCTCCAAATGTAGACAATAGCAACCAAAATACATGAAAATATTCTGATTCTCTGTCTCCTTCCCTTAGAGCTATGTGTTTATTATTATCTCACAGGTTGCCACAGGAAGTAGATTTCCAAACACTTTGCCACCAAAGGATGAGCATCGTTTTTGCAGGCGTTGATAATTGCACAGAATTCTCATGCTAATCTGCCTCAAACCAGCGAGATAACTCTCTGTCTATCTGCCATCTGTCTGTCTCCATCTACCGCCATTTCTCTCTCTCTTTCAGGAGTGCAGCTTGATTCTATGCAACACCTACTGTATCAGGATGAACTAAGGCGATGCAGTAAGCAACACCTGTGTTTGTTTCTGCAATTGCAATCAACACACGGGCAGGCTCCGTGTCCACTGGGTTATTGTTGGCCTGGGGTGGGCCACTCACTCATCCGTGTCGTCCTCACTCAGCACAAAGTCTCTCAGGAGCATCGCCACCTGGAAAGTTACTGATCTCCCTGGCAGAGGGAAGCAAACGTGGCATGCAGCATCCTTATTCTTCAAGTCTCATTTCTAATTGCATTTCATTATTCAGAGTAAGTCACAAGGATGCAGCCACCTCTTGGAGGAAATCGAGCACCATCTGACCACGTGCCTGGAGGGGAAGAACTAGGGATGTGGACAGCTTAAAGACTGCCAGGAAGGCCAGCTAGCAGGCATCGGCGGGTGTCTGCAAAGCAGAGGACAGAAAGAGTGTTATCTATAATTTTAAATAAAAAAATAAACCTTAGAAATCAAAAGGGGATAAGCATCCAATAGAAAAATTGACAAAAACCATAAACATGGGATTCACAAAGAAGTGATCTACATGTTCAGCACACCTGCGGAGAGGTGCTCAGACTCCCTATGAATTAGAGCACAGTGAGGCATCACTGTAGGCTTCTTTGCTTGGCAACTCAGAGAAAATAAACCCAAAGACACCCAATGCTGGCAGGGAGTGAGGCAAAGACCTTTAGCCATTGGAGAGCCCCCAGCCACGCTCATCAACTTTGGAAGCATGTGCTTTAATCTCACAATCTCACTCCTGAAAGGCCACTGCAGAAATAAAAGGACCAATTACATAAAGACGTAAGCACAAAAATGACTATAGCATTGTTGCTAAGAGTGTCCAACATTGGAAACAAAGTGAATGCCCAAAGAACGAGGAATGCTTGAATTGTTACCATGGGTTTATATCATGAAGCATTATAGGTTGCTTTCAAAAAAATGAATTAGAGTTATGCCAGGCAACACCATCCACCAGATATTATTCAATAGGAAGGAAAATGGAGACAAGAGTCTATAAAATGTAATCTCACTTCCGTAAAGCAAACGAGAACCCCTAAGTGTGTGTGTGAAGTGCACGTTTGCATAGACTCTGTGCACACGGGGAGCTCTGAGTGCCCCAGCACTGGCTGCTCCCCAGACTCTGGGGTGAGGACATGAGGCTGCTTCGGAGGATGGAAAGGTGGGAACGGGGTGTGGTGTACCAGTGACACACACAAAAGAAATGAAAATCTGCATGAAAAATTAGCATTATGTTACTGTGATACTCGAGTATTTTTGCAAAATTATGTGTGTATATATTAAAGCTTTTTTTTAAAAAATGGAGTCATTAATTTTTTTAGTCTGTGTAAACTCTGGTCCCACCTGTGCTAGCAAGAAGACTGATTAAACTTGCAGGCCCATCCTTTGCAGGTACCCCACATTTCTGACCCTCCTTGCTGCTGCTTTGGGCTACCTGTGGTGTGGGTATGCGTGCTGGAGAGATGCTCAACAAAAAGCATTATTCATTGGCTGGCCAGTTGGAGAAAAGGCCCTGCCAACTGGTCTTTAAGGTCAGAGAATTATATTTTGTGGAAAATCTGCTAGAAGGTTACTGCATAGTATTTCATGGGGTGAAACTCAAAATATAAAAATAATAAACAGTGATAGCTTCTATTTCCCCAGCTCATGCATACATACACAATTATATTTTCAAATGCTCATCATATGTTATTCTTTTCCAAAAATGCCCAGAATTTCAATCTGATTGATTCATTTTTGATATAATTACATTGTTTTTGTGTTATCACAAACAACCGGAAAAGACCAGAGAAAGAGACGTTTATTTCTATGATCGAGGGCAGGCAGGTTTTGGAGTTTACAGTATATTTCACAAAGGGATACAGAGAGCCCAAGTGAGATGGTCACTCACGGTCATTTCAAACCGAAGTCCACGGGCTCCGGGTTCCAGCCCCGAGAGCAATCAGGGCACAACTGATTGCATTGATCAGCAATTCAAACACCAGATCGATTGCTCTGTGGTCACTTGAGGCCACACAGCATGGAGGACGTGCTTGTCACTCACGTAGACACGGATTAAGTCCACTTAGATTTGTATGTCTATTGAGATACCTATTATTTAAATAATGCTGAGCAATATTCATCTCCCTTCACGCGGAGTAAGTATATACTGCTTTGCTTGTCAATACATAACTGAATTATTATTTCATTCTATGTAGTAAACCATCTTTCCAGGTGCTGGGGACGTGGGGAGGGATAATTCATAGCAGTGGCCCAGAGGTGCAGAGCCACACGTTAATGATAGGTGATCAAACTCAGACACCTGCCAAACCTGCCAAACCCCAGGCAGAAAACAAGAGCCCTTGTTCTTTGCATAGATAGCTGGCATCTGGAAGTCATTTTTCCCCAAATGCGCCCATCCTGTAGCCTGAAAAGAAACAGTAAGGCAGTAAGTTCCAGGTGGCAAAAACCGTCACTCTGTTTCATGCAAACTATCCGGTTCACGACACGTTTAGGCGACTCCAGTCTTCACCGTACCTGCAGTGGGTTTGCATACCTGGGAGTGCGGGAACAGACACACCTGGCTGCAAGCCCAGCACTGCCCTCTCTTGGGGTGGATTGTGGTAAGTTACTCCTCCACTGTAGGCAGCAGTCCCCTTTGTCTGCGAGACACAGGCAGGGTAACGGTAGCCCGTGGATGGGTAGCTGGGTGGCTGAGGGTATAGATGGCTGTCCTATAAAGCACAGCTACTTCTGCCTGATCTGACTCGCTCACCCCGTCATTGTGGACATTAAAGGACACTGGAAACCAAGAAGGGGGAGGATGGGAGAGGGTGAGGGGTAAAAACTTACCTTATGTGCACAATGAACACTCTTCTGGCGATGGGCACCCTGAAAGCCCCAACAAAGCATTATTCAAGGTAACAATAACATTTGTATCCTCATAATATTTGGAGATTAAAAAAGAAAAAGTCAAGCCCCTCCTGGGATGAAGTTTAAGTGCCGGGTTGGCCTGGCTATGGTGCCCACTTGTCGGTCAAACAGGAGTCCAGATGTCGATATTTAAACGTGATGAACATTTAAATCTGGAGGTTTGGGATAAAGCAGACTGCCCCCATAATGTGTGTGTGGCACATCCGGCCAGTGAAAGGTCTCAGGGGCAGAGGCTGTCCTTCCCCGGAGAGACCCACGTCCAGACCAGACCAGTCTGGCATCCCAAACAAAAGTGTAAGCCAATTCCTTAAAATAAACCTAAAATGAATCTCTCTCACACACACACCCCATATCGGTTCTGATTCTCTGGAGCCCCCTGACCAACCTCCGACACTGGTCAATGTCTGTCTCTCTGTCCCCAGGGTGGAGTCTGCGGATGGTCAGGTGTGTTTGAGGATGGGGAACCTGGTCCAGGAAGGACCTCTCTGGAGGGACGTTGCCTCTGCTGCCTCGACCCAGGCCGGCCCCGCTCTCTGCTCCCTGTCACCTGCCGCACAGCCTCGCCCACCCACCGTGCCGTGGCAGGTCAGCCTTGCCAGCGCCCTCCGCCCCCAGTGTCCCCTCATGGGGCCTGAGCAGGGCGGGTCAATGCTGTGCTCCCTCCCTCGAGGACGCCACAACCCGTGAGGCCGCAGCGGTGTGTACTCACAGTGATGGTGCTGGCTCTTTCCTCTCTCAACCCCCGTCGAATCTGTTCAGCCTTTCAAGGCAGAGCTCTTGTGTTCCCATGTCCTAATTAGACGGTCGTTGATTAGGGCTGTGGTCCCCAGTCCGTGGCCTGCTGGGCACTGAGCCACGCATCCCCACCTGAGCTCCGCCTGTCCCCGTGGACAAACTCTAAAATCCCAGGTGTTACTCGCCCCATGGGTCCCCCACAGCATGCGCCCACCTGGCCCTCCAGGAAGGAAGATGTGGCTGGAAACCTATTCCGAGTCCCCGCAGCCAGGCTGCCGGAAACTGAGCTCCTGTAGTCCCGGCTCAGTGCTGGGCAGCAGGCTACAGGTGCAACTCCACATGGAGCACCGTCCTCTCTCCAGCTGGAGGCTGAGCGCCCGGGTGGGCGATGGCCCTGTCTCCTGCAGACAAGGGCTGTTGGTCGCACCCTGAGAGGAGAAAGGAGGTTACAATGCTCCGGGCAGCGGCACCGGGCACCAGCAGCTCACTGGACAGGCAGGTTTAGCGGCAGGTGGTCATTTTCTCACCATCTCACCAAGTAACATTGGCCCGGGGCCAGTGTCCGTTGTGAATTAGGATGTTTAAAACGAGGGAGTGCAACATTTATACTCAAACATAGGAAAAGAATTCAAGTTTCCACTTGGAAATATCTGAGATGTGTGTAGTATATTTGTTGATCTTAAGACCACAGAAGGGGAAGAAATGAGATTTAAAAAGACTGTCAGCAGAAAATGATGACAATGTTGTTCAACAAGATTCATTTGAGTTTAAAAATTGAAATTTCATTCCTACATTAGTATACAAAAAACAATATCCAAGCAGACATTCATGAAAAATAACTTGAAAATTTCCGACAGAACTTTTCGTTTATAGACACAGACTTTGTCAGTAATTTAAAACTTGAGAAATGGGAATTGGCCAGTTCTGCAAAGTAAGCCACGTTGATTTTCTGCAATGTGTGTAACAAGATAGGCAGGT
>VBSM01003039.1:29911687-29973605 GCA_008086735.1 Cheirogaleus medius
GGCAAAGGCAATATACATAACCTAAGTATCTGTACCCTTGTAATATGCTGAAATAATAATAATGAACAAAGACCAGTGTGTTCTCACCCACGAGGAAGCAGAGGTCGCATGTCTTTCTTGTTGCTATACCGTTCAAATACTTTTATGAAATACGCAACTAGAATACATGTGAAATATCTGAAAAAAATGTTGAAAAATATCTTAACAGAATCTACACTTTAAGGCTATTAAAATACGTCTCCGATGCATAAAAAACATAAATGTTATTTCTTTACATCTCCCTTCATCTCACTATGAATTCATCTAAGCACAAGGAGAAAACAATGTACAGGAGCATGTATTTACTATCTCTATAGAAAAGTGCATGTGCATTTGTGTGTGTGTGTGTCTATGTGTGTATGTGTGTCTGTGTGTGTGGGGGGTGTATCCCCCGGGACACAGAGCTGGTGAGAGATTTTCTAACCTGGTGACCTGTCCCGGTCCCGAAGATTCCTATGGAAACCGTGCGCCTGGTAATTATTATTCCGACCCTATTAGCATAATGATAGCCTGCTTCCCTGGCATTGCATTTTTATCCACCATCTCCCAGAGGTCTTTAAGCTTGTTAATAATCATTACAGATAGCCAATGAAGTGAATCACGGCGAAAATGAACTCACCTGAACTAAAGAGATTAACCCTACTCAAGCCTGAAGTGCCCCATAAGTATTCATCAAGAGTCTCTTCCTATCAGCAAATAAAAAATAAAGAGAGGCGCAGGGAAATTGCCCCATGTGGGAACACATATTTTTGCTTCAGTGAATGGTTCCTCCAAGTGGCTCCATCTTTAATTAACACGGCCAGACACATTTTCAGCATTTGCGGCGTGCATCACCCGGCAGACGTGGACGGGGCTTCCCTGATGCCTCAGCACCGTGCAAGATGCCACCATATATCTGTCAGCCGGTGCGATGCCGCGTGAGTTAGGTGTTCCAGCAATGGGGCGTTAAGGAATACTAACCATTTTTAGGCTGTAGCTTAATCAACTCTTTTTTTCTTCCCCTTCTTTTATTTTTCTTTCATAATCTTAGTCTGAGCATATGGAATTCTGTTTCTGATTCATTTGCTCCCAGTCTGTTCTCTGACCTAAGCTGGCTTTTGGCCGCCCTGAGCTTCCGTCCTGTAGCAGAGTTTAGACGTGGCTGCCCGTAGAAGTCGAGTGACGTGTCTGTGGCCCTAAAATTTATCCTAAGAACTTCCAAAATCCCATCACCTTTACCAACAGGCATCCTTCCTGCTTAGTTTGGCCTCTCAAGAATGAAACTGCTTTTCAAACCTGCTCAAGTTTTATTCCGTACCCTCCACTTATCAAGAGATCATCAGAGGATATAACACGTGCCCTTTCCAAAATTGCAAGAAATACATTGCATATGTTTACACGCGACACGTTTGCTGCAGGAAATTTACACAACACAGATGAGAAACAAAGGAGTTGGGAGCAGGAAAGAAAAGGGAAAAAAAAGGAAAAAGCAAAGACAAAAGAACCTGTGGGCACCCACCCGTCACCCTGTGGAAAATCCTGTCTAATATTCTGAGGTGTGCACTTGGAATCTCTTTCCGTCCATCCACGTCTGATTCAGTTTCACAGAAACTGTCACACAGAGAAAGCATCTCGCTGGCTCTTTTCTCAGGAAACCTCTTGAGGAGAGGGGTCTGGTAACTGTGCCGGTTGTGCCTGCCTGTTTGGGCCACCGCCGGCTCTGGCACCTCCGTGTCTTCCCCTCCCCCGCTGCACTCACACGTCACAATGTCCTTCAGCCCACAGAGCCCCCCACGTCCCGCACTGTCATCATTTCCTGAGTGGTCCACATAGCGGTGACCTTCAAGGCAAAGCCGACCACCCTCTCCACTCCCCCGGTGTGGTCCCTGCCCGTCCACGCCCCCGTGTCCTGCATCCAGCTCCACCACGTGCACACACGTCCCTTCTGCACCTCGAATCGGCGACTGCTCTCCTTGCTGAGAAGACGGGCAGGCTCCTGGCCATCTCACGGTTTTGTGGCATTGGCTCATTTATTTCCAACCAATCAGGTGCATTCTCTTGAGTCAATGCTGAGGAGTGGAATTGTGGGGTCATCGGTTAGATGTAAGCGTAAGTTTAGAGGGAAACAGTTTTCCAAAGTGGTTGAACTATCTTACACTCTCGACAAGAAGGTGTGACAGTTCAGTGGCTCTACACTTCAGCAGGGTCTGATGCTAGAAACTTTCCTTTCTGTAGTGAAATGAATAGGTGATCAGTATAGACAGAGAGATGATAACTGCATAGCTGGATGATGCATTGCTACGAGAGAGAGAGAGAGAGAGAGAGAGAGAGAGAGAGAGAGAGAGAGAAAGAGAAAGGACAGCTAGGCAAATAGATAAAACCAGAGAAGCGGCAGCACCCTGCCTAAGTGTGAAGCAATCCTGGTCTAACCTGTTGTGGATTTTGCCAGCTACAACAAGGTGACTTTGGTACCTTTTTCTGCCCCAGGAGAAGACGACAGACAGCCTTTTGTCTGGAGGTGCTGTGACCATGGCTGTCTCTTCTCTCTGTTGGAGTCTTTTCTTACCTGGTCTTGTCTGGCAAATGCCAGGGCCTCTTTCCCCCCGTGCACCCCACTTGAGGATCAGCCTCTCCAGCGGCCTCCCTTCATCCTGGGACTCACACGATGGGGCTCCCTGCCCCGTGCGCTCAGAGCCCCTGTGCAGGTGCCCTGGGTGGGCCTTGGCGCCGTCGCCGGTTTTCCGGAGCCCTGGAGCTGTGATCCTGCTCTTCCCTCCCGGCTCGCTGGCCCACCCAGGGCCCAGGACCTCACGGAGCTCAGAGACAGAAACTCAGACGGCCACACTTCAGACTGCGTGTGTGGCAAGGCCGTCGACATGAAACAGTTTTCTTTTAAATCCCGTGTCTCAGTTTACATATTACTAAAAACTGTAATTAAAAAATTTTTCCCAATGCATCTCATAGGGTTCTTCAAATAGTCACAAGAGACCATTCATATGAAAGCATTTTATGAACTTGAAATCACTATACTAATGTGAAATAATATTAATAAATGCACCCAGAAGCAGAATCCATTGTATTTTAGATGCTCGTGGAGTTATTTCGCTACGTTTTGCAATCATTTTTGGTTGTATTTTCTCCCTGGGCTAATTTGCCGGTGGGCTTCTGGGCTGCAACTCTGCCTCCTCCCCCACCTGTGCCCACCTTCCAGGTGGACTTGTCTTCCCACAGTCCATCTCTCTGTGGTGCTGGGAGCAGCCCCTGACCGCCCTGCTCACTCGGGGCGCAGAGCCATCAGCCCCCAGTGCCTTCCATCCGCAGGGACTCCCAGACACCCAGCCCCACAGCCCTCCCCGTGGCCTCTCGTCCTCTGACCACCGGTCACTCTGTTGCCTAGCAGGGGGGCTGGGACATTCAGGTGCACTTCCTGCCTCCCATGTCCCACAACCCACGTCCACTGGCCCATTCGTGGCCCTTCACTCCAAGGAGGATGCCTTCCCCACACCTGCCTCCCATCTGGCCGAGAGCCCTGGGCCATCTCCGAGGCTTCCCACCTGGGCTCTGTACGGACAGGTGTGCACTCGATGAAGTCACTCCAGGTTGTTCGCCAATGAGTTACCCCTTTAAAGCAACACTCTGCCTTCCCCGGCCTAGAACGTCCTCCCGGGTTCTCTCCTTGCCTGCCAGCTGTGGCCTCGACTATCGCCTTCTAGACTTTTCTGAGCAGAGAGAGACAGCCCTTCCTCCACACCCAGAACACCCTGGACCTTCCTACATCGAAACGTTCTTTTTTCCTATCTGCCCTGGCCCTGTGCGCTGGTCTCTACAACATAAGAGGCTGACGCGTGGCCATTGCTCAATGAGAGTCTGTCAGACAAATGAAGTTGCCAAAATGCAACAGGAAAGTTGCAATGGAATTATGACCTAACTCCCTTTTCCCTACAAGTTTCATTTCTTGGCAGCGTTGGTGGGGTGTTCCCTCCATGGCCGCGTGAAATGATTCAGCCTTCGGTGCCAGCATCCTGGAAATCTGCAAACCCCCCTTGCAACTTGTCCGCCATGGTTTTCAGGAGCACTGAATGGGCACCCACCAAATGTGAGGGTCCCTCAAATAAGTGTCACCTTATGGATGTTCACCCAAAAGAACAATTTTAAAGACAAGTGGCAGGCCGGGCACAGTGGCTCACGCCTGTAATCCTAGCACTCTGGAAAGCCGAGGCGGGAGGATAGCTCGAGGTTAGGAGTTCGAGACCAGCCTGAGCAAGAGCAAGACTCCCGTCTCTACTAAAAACAGAAAGAAATTAGCCAGATAACTACAAATATATATAAAAAATTAGCCGGGCACGGTGGCGCATGCCTGTAGTCCCAGCTACTCGGGAGGCTGAGGCAGGAGGATCGCTTGAGCCCAGGAGTTTGAGGTTGCTGTGAGCTAGGCTGATGCCACGGCACTCTAGCCCGGGCAACAGAGCCAGACTGTGTCTCAGTAAAATAAACAAGTGGCAGATGCATGTCCCCAAACTCAAGGGAAGAAATAAAAACTGGCACCACTGCCACTGCTGAGCTGGGGAGAAAACACAACAACTGTAGTTAACTCTTCCCAAGTCCTTGATTTGCACATGTGGTTTTTTAAAAAATTAAGTCAAAATATAAGAATCACACGTTCCAGTCTGTTGGACATGATTCAGCGTCGTGGTGAGTTCTCAGTGGCCACAAGTGCTGACCCCGAAGGTCCAGACAGCTCTTAGCAAAACCCAACTGTGCTCAGATAAGCCTTTCTGGTAACACTTAGCTGTGCTTTTTCGGCCTTTAAATTGAAATCTTACTGTTTTCAAGCTCATCACTCTAAAATACGACTACTGGTGTTTGCATATTCCTTGGACTAGAACCCCTCTCCTGCCAGAGTCGCCATTCCCGTTTCCTAGTTTTAAATTTTGTTGTTCCCCACTGAGCACGAGCCCAGACATATGTCTGCAATAAATCCAGAGATGCTGATGCACAGAGCAGATGAAAGGATAAATGACAGGACCGTCGTGAAACGGCAGCCCTCCTGCTACCCGGGCAGCCTGCCCTGTATTTTACTTCCCATTTCAAAATACATCCTGCAGACAGATTTCCCCGAGTCAGGAAACGGTATCAAAACAGTTCAAACCAGTTTCTCAGCTGCCTCCGTAAAAACAGCTTCAGCTGAGTTATAAAGCTGTCTGAACTCTATTAATACCTCATCAGTTCCTGGCGTTTGTGCACCATCACAGGGACAACCAGGGGGCTCCCCAAAACATCTTTGCGGGCACCCCCCGGCTTCACACGCTACGGCGCAGCCACATACGCAGTATCAACTCAGATCCTTTCAAGAAAGGCCCGTCAACCAGAGACACGAGTCCGTCTCACCAGGACCTGTTTCCTCGGGCAGAGAACACACTGGAGACCCGGGGCCTCCAGTAGCGCAGAGGCCAGATGGAGGGAGGGGGCCTGTGCTCTCCGTGGGACAAACGTGTGCTGCGGTCAGCTGCAATGGGGAGGACAGCGAGGGCCGAGCAGCAGGCGTGTGCCCAACACTTGTTGCACAGCAAGGTGCAGAGAGCCAGTGCAGGTGGCCACACGTCTGCCGGCCCTTGTGTGTAGTCAGGGTCCTCCAGAGAACAGAACAGCAGGGGGACAGCTATACCCATTATATCCATATCTGTCACCCGTGTGTATATCATCTGCTATCTACGCATATATGTGCACGCATACATACATGTGCACCACACATATATACATCATACCTACAGAGAGAGAATATCACAGTCATGGGTGGCTTAACGATGGATACATTCTGATAAATGTGTTGGTAGGTGACCTCATCACCATGTGAACACCGTAGTGTGAACCCACCCCGACCTGGATGGTGCAGCCTGCTACGCACCCAGGCTATACAGCGTAACCTATTGCTCGGGGCTGCAAACCCGTGCAGCACGGTACTGTGCTGAATACCGGGGGTGACTGTAACACAACGCTCACAAAGTATTTGTGCATCTAAACATATCGTCTAAACATAGACCAGGTACAGTGAAAATACAGTATAAAAAAATAAAAGTGGTACACTCGTGCAGGGCACTGACCACGAACGGAGCTTGCGGCACTGGAAGTCTCGCTGGGTGAGCCGGTGAGTGAGTGGCCAGTGACTGTGAAGTCCGGAGACATTACTGTGAGCTACTGTGGACTTTGCAAACACCGGACACTTAGGCTGCACTAAATCTGTGGATTTCTTTTTCTTTCCTCAATAATAAATTAACCTTCATTTACTGTAACTATTTTATTATACTTTGTAACTTTTTCATTTTTTTAATGTTTTGACTTTTTTGTAATCACATAGCTTAAAACACAAACACATTATATAGCTGTACAAAAATATTTACTTTCTTTATATCCTTATTCTACAAGCTTTTTCCTATTTTTAAATTTTTTTAAATTTCAGTATATTATGAGGGTACAAATATTTTCGTTACATTTTATATCATTGCCTCTCCTTAGCAGGGATTAGAGGCATGCTTTTCCCCCCACAATGCACACCATGTCCTATATTTGTGAGTTTACCCCACAAACCCCCATCCCTGGAGAATATTACTACCATGTGAGCACCACAGTGTTAATCAGTCAGTACCAATTTGATGGCGAGTACAAGTGGAGCCTCTTCTTCCGATCTTATATCACCTCACTTTGGATAAGGGGCTCAAGCTCAATCCAGAAATATATAAGCGGTGCTAGATCATTGTCGTTCTTACAATTGAGTAATACTCCATTGTATACATATACCAAATTTTAATAGTCCACTCATGAATTGACGGGCACTTAGGTTGTTTCCACATCCTTGCAATAGTGAATTGTGCTGCTATAAACATTCGGGTGCAGATGTCTTTTTTATACAATGTCTTTCGCTCTTTTGGGTAGATGCCTAATAGTGCTATTGCTGGATCAAATGGTATTTCTATTTTTAGCTCTTTGAGTTATCTCCAAATTCTCTTACACAGAGGTTGCACTAATTCGCATCTCTTTAAAATTTTTAATTTTCTTTGTTTTTTGGTTTTTAAACTTTTTTGTTATAAAGCAAGGCACAAACACACACACTGGCCTCGGCCTGCACAGGGCCGGGATCATCAGTGTCTCTGCCGACCACCTCCACGTCTTGTCCCTCTGGAAGGTCTCCAGGGACAGTAGCAGGCGTGGAGCTGTCACCCCTGTGATGACACAGCCTCCTGGATACCTCCTGAGGGGCCTGCCCGAGGCTGTTTCACACAGGCAACTTTTTTTTTTTTTATAAGTAGGAGTATACTCTGAAATAAGAATAAATACCATAGTGCAGTAAATGCACAAACCAGTAACATAGTCATTTATTGTCATTGTCAAGTCTTAAGCACGGTGCACAGTCGTGTGTGCTGTGTTTTCCCATGACTAGCAGTGCGGGAGGTGTGCTCCCTCCAGCATCACCACACACAGGAGCAGTGACGTTACGGTGGCCGCGTGGAACTTGTTGGCTCCATTATAATCTTATGGGTCACCGTGTCCATGTGCCCATCCTTGACTGGAGCATTGTTATATAGCTGACCGCACTGCGAAAGCTTTATTTCTAGGAATGAGCTTGTGCGATGTGGGAACAGGCAAGTGCACACCTGTAGGGCAGGCCAGGCAGCTCCAGCGCAGGAGCGGGTGATGCTGCAGGTGGAATCCTCCTTCCTCGGGGAAACTTCCATCTTGCTCTTAAGGTCTTTCAACTGACGGGATGAAGCCCACCCATGTTACTGAGGAAAATCTCCTGTACCCGAAGTCCTCTGGCTGTAGGTGCTCACGACGTTTGCAACACAGCCGCGGCCATGCGTGGCTGGCATGTGACCGAGTGACTTGGCCTGGCCACACTGACACGTGGAATTGACCAGCAGGCATTAACAGTCGGGGGACCCCAGGCTCCATGCCTCACTGCTCCCCTCTTGGTTTGCACGGGTGACCACCGGCTACCTCCACCTTGCGGGGCACCTGGTGGTAGACCAGGGGACGGAGAAGGAGGGAGCATGGGGGCAGGAGAGAGTGAGCGCCCAAGGAAGGAGGACATGGCAGGGACAGAAGAAGGAAATAAGGACAAATATAAAGATAGAGAGAACTCTGATGAGTATTAACACATCCTGGTTAATTTCCGTAGTGGCATCTCACACGTCCTCGAGATTGAACCACCCACAACAGGCAACAGCATTCGGAAGCTGTACAGACACAGCATCGAGCAACAGATTTCAGACCCGGAGGGGTCCGCATGGCAAGATTCCATGGCACGTGCTCAGACCAGCAGAGATGGTGTTGGACGTGAGGGTGGCACGTGGGGACTTCACAACCAGGTGACGGCTACGTGGGTGTCCCCAGGTTGAAAGAACTCAGTCACCCCTGGCTCTCTGCACTTTGCTGTCTAAAATTTAAAAAGTTCAAAGGAAGGAAGAAGAGAGTGCCTACCCTGAAGCTTCCTCATTGCCTTTGAACATCACTTGTGCCTTAGGCTAAATTCTTGTAGCACAGATAAAAAATCACCTGAAGAATTAAATACTTTTTCACATATCATTCACGTGATCGCAACCAAGAGAGCTGAGAAGGGCACATCCCCTCCCCACCCACGGATAAGGAAACAAAGGTGCTAGGATATGAGTACCTGGGCCGTGATCCCATGAGCAAGGGCCCCCCTTCCAGGGACACAGCCCTACCCAGCAAGGGCCCCCCTTCCAGGGACATGGCCCTACCCAACAAGGGCCCCCCCTTGTAGGGCTGGAGCCAGACACAGCAGGGGTTTTCCACCACCACTACCCCCCCCAGGATCTGCAGGGAGTGGAGGAACTGAGATAATATCACAAGTACTTTTTATAGTCATTTTGAAATAAGATTTGATTAAAAAATGAAAGCATTTTTCTGAAGTCGTCACAGCGGTTGAGAACCTGAAATCTGAAAGCGTCAGGAGGCAGGTAATGGGGCTGAGTGGGTTTGCTCCTCACCGAGCTGTGGCTTTAGGAAGACGCCAGTCTCCTCACTACCTCTGCAGACAGCACTGGCGAGCCCGGCCTACATGTGCCATAGATTCCAGGTTTGGAAAATTAAATAGGATCGATGAGGGAGAGGCGTTGGGCTTAGAGGATCCACAACCACGACGAATGTCATCTTCAACCTATTTAATGGGACATTGATATTTTAAACGTCCCCCTCCCCCCATTCAGTCACGTTCAGCGGCCCCTACTGGGCTAAGCCACTCCTCCAAAGGAGTCGGAGTCGGAATCCAGCTCCTTCCTCTCATGTCGTGAGTCTGTGCGGAGCACTTAGCCACATAGAGCCGTGGCCCTGTGTGCTGAAAGGTGACAGCCGTCCTGCCTTGCTGGGTTCCTGACAGCACTTACACACTGTGAACTGCCGTGCTGCATGGTCACTACTCACATTCAGTTCTGAGCCCAGACCGGAGCCATATGCATTTCTTCCAAGTTACTCGACCCTTTGTAGCCAACGTGCACTGGCTTGTGAGGAAGAGGCCACAGGGACAACGTAAGTGTCCTTTCTGCTGGAGAAACGGGGACTGTGCAAGGTGACGAGCCCAGGCCCCTGTGGGGCCTATGTCTACCGGGCCAGGGGAGAGGGGTGGCAGGGTGGGCTGTGGGTGAACGTCCGTCCTCAGACCCCCAGGCCGGCCTGCAGGGAGCTCCTCTGGCCGGGACCAGGCGAGCAGGCCCTGGCGGCGGGGCACGGAATCAGGGAAATTTTGAAGTGGATCGTTTCTTTAAATGAGCAAAGTGTTAGTAATTGATGGAGTTTTGAATCAAAACAGAAAATAAAATAAAAAGACCTGATAGAGGAGGGCCCAGGGAGCAGGTGGCCCACCAGTTGAGCCACGGAAGTATTTAACGGAATGCAGGAAACGTCGGGCCGTTGAGGACAAGTGGGGGACACACAGCTCTGGGTGTGGACAGATTCAGAACGTTCCCTGAGAAGCTGACGAGACTGCGGTGGCCGGCGCAGGGGCCGGGCACGTTTTGAGAAGCCTAAAGCCTTCGTACCCCACAACTGCCCACCCTAGCTCCGACAATAACACAGACGCTACGATCTATTTGCATAACAGGAGCTAAAAACTGGCCCTGCAGTGTCCTTTGTTAGAATTTACTGTGCAAAATCAATTTGAAAATGGCAGTGAAAAAATTTTATTTCGATGCACAGTGTTCTGATGGAGCCGCGCTGTTTCAGTGAGAACCAGCGCACGTCGGGGCGTGTGATGACGCAGCCCCGTGTCCAGGGTTTCTCCCCACTGTCTTCTGCGCTGTTTACAAGAAACGTTAATTGATCACGGTGCGTATTTATTTTGCCCTGACTACAAAAACTAAACACAAATGGTTTTCCCAGGACTGTTCTTTCCACCCTGACAGAGCAAGGGGAGGCCTGGCCGGGCAGACACGCGAGGCCGGTCGGATCCGGGCCTCGCTCCACTGTTTGCACATAAATTACAGCAAAACGCTTCTGGCAGCGCCCACGGCGGCTGCATTGCCGCCGTGTGCGCCATTAAAAAGGCGTAAAATACCGCAGTCGCACCCGTGGAGCATGATCCGGCCGCTCCGATCTGGCCGGGAGTAGCAGCCCAGCACTGTGGGTGCCAACGAGAATTTAAATGCGGAACGGGGACCTCCTCGTCCTGGGCAGAATGTAGGCCAAATCCATCTTAATAAAATCATTCGGACACATTTCCAAAATACTGGCTTCGCTCTTTGTTTCTGCCACTGCTCATGGGCGTAAGGAACGCCTAGGTGCAAAACAACACAGGGACGCACATCCAGGGTGAAATGATTCAGTGTGTCCAGATTAACTTTAAAAGGAACTCAGATTCGCTCCTAATTTCAAAGAGCCGAGAGCAGGTCTGAGGTAGTCCGCTGTCTCTAACGAGCACACAAGGAGCTCAACTGTCTCCACCTCTTTCCAAACAGCAGGGCAGATGTGAGCCCCGGGCCTCAGCTGGCCTGTTCCCCCACCTGGGCGCTTCCCACCCGGACTCTTCCTGCTGAGGGCCCTTTGCCAACACCACCTCCTCCATGGAAATGTCTGGGACCCAAGTGGCTAGAGGAAGTAGTATTTTTTTTAAGAGACTTCACTTTTTAGAATACTTACAGGTTCACAGTAAAGTCGAGCAGAAAGCACAGAGAGGTCCCATACACCCCCAGCCCCCTGAGCTCAGCCTCCACATGGATGAACCTTGTGAGCATCGAGAAACCCACACTGGCCTGTCATTCACCCCTGGTTTACGCGAGGCTCACTCTTGGTGTGTGGCGGAGTCTGTGTTTTTGACAAACGTGCAAAGACCTGTGTGCACCACTGCGGTGCCGTGCGGAGCAGATTCGCAGCCTCAGGGATGCCCGAGCTCTGCCTCTGGTCCCTCGCTCCCCGGAGCCTTCTGAGGGAGCCCAGCCCTGGGACATCATCCTTCCAGACTCCGGCCTCCGAAACCGCAACAGGGTGAACTCTGTGCAAGTCCCTCAGTTTGCGGTAATGTGTTACAGCAGACACTCACGCCGTTTAAAGCGCCATTACATTTGTTCGGTTTGTGGGTCACCACAGCCTGTGGCGTGGCTGGACATCAAGGAAACCATAGTGACCAGCGATGCTCCCTCTCAGGGTGGCCCTGGGACCTTCTTGCTCGGAATGCCCTGGGCTTCTTGGAGATGAAGGTCCCTCCCTCGCCCTGCCGGAGGAGCGGCTGTCTGGGGCCACCAGCTGGCGTGCTGGGCAGCCCGGACCACGGAGCACCCGTGGGCGCACGCGGAATCTGCCTCCCGGTGCACCGGGAACCGCCCACCTCACTCCCCTGGGAAGGCGGCTGTGCTGTTGTCAAATCCAATGCTAAACATGTATGTGGAGTTTACCTTTTTCACGTTCTAATCCACTGATATCGAGTGGGCATATCTGGACACAGTTCAGAAGCCACACAGGAATGTGTCACCAAAGGACAGCTCCCCTCCCCGGTGGGCAAACGGCGTGGCCAGGCCCCTGGGGAGGACGCGTCTTTGCAGAACTGGGTGGACTGTAGGCTCCCTGGAGGGACATCTGTCCCACTGGAGGTCCCCACCCTGTCTGGAGGAGACCTGGGTGGAGCCGCCAAACCTGAACTCCAAGCGGATGCAGCAGGGCAGGGAGGGCGCGCGGCCATCAGGGAGGACTGGGCGTCGCAGGGCCCAGTGCAGGTGGGTCCCCAACATGGGGGTCGATGCAGCTTCCTCCTCCGCGTTTGCCTGGGCTTGGCCTCCCTGGGGACCCCCCTCCCACTTCTGCATCGCTACATCTGCAGAGCAGCTCCGCGCGGCCCCATCACTCCTCGGTCTCCAGGCTTTGCAACAGAGGGGCGCTTTGTCCGCCGCGTTTCGGGCTGCGGCATGATGCGCGCGTGGGGAGCCTGTGCCGGGAACTGCGGGGAGACCGAGCCACGTGGTGACAGGTGCTGACGTAAGAAGGTGCTGGGACGAGGTGGGTCCTTTTTTAAGGAATCATCGGTCATCTGGTGCAGAATCGCTCCCAATTAACTGCTCTGCGCGTTACCTTTGAGCACGGAGTTTTCCCAAAGCCGGACTGTCCGGGACGGCGCCGCGCGCACACGCCGAGGCCGCGTCTATGGGTTTATCCCTTTCCGGTCTCCTTCCCTTCCCGGCGGCTCCGGGGCCCTGGCACGGCCCGAACTCTCCCCAGCTCTGGCTCCCACTGGCCTCTCGGGGAAAGCTGACCCGGGAGGGATTTCCTGGGAAAGGAAAACCGCCGCTGCTGGAGTAACTTGCTCCTGGCGTGGTCTCGCAGCTGTCTAAATTTACAGGTCGCTCCTTGTCCCTCCGAAGCCCGACTTTTCAGGGCCTCGGGGTCGGGTGTCAGCGAGTGCACATTCCTTCCCTAACCCGGAGCGGCCTGCAGCCCGCGCGCGTTGAAGACGGATGTCCATCGCCGCGCACTCCGGGAACTTCAAAGCGCCGACGGGGGCCCAGCTGATGCAGCGGCTTCCTGCGCGCAGGCCGGTCCGCGTGCGGCCTTGCCACCGCGCCGGGTACCGCGCCGGCTGTCTGGCCCGGCAAAATCCAATCCTGCCCTCTGCTCACCTCCCTCTTCCATTTGTTAGAAGTAATTAGCGTTTGCAGCCAGATCTGAACTCCGATTTGTTTCCAGGCGGAGATGTTGATATTCCTTCTGGTGGCGACATAAATCACACATTATTAAGTTACCTCCCACTGGACTGTTTTAAGTGTTGGAAACTATTGGCTTCAAAAGAAGGTAGCCTGTATTAACACAGGCAAAGCCGGGGTGAGTCCGGGAGCTGCCGTGGCCTCAGACAAAGCCTCGCTTGGAGATATTAACTTCCCCCCCACCCACCTTCCTCTGCCTGGCAGGTCTGCTTCAGTGATCCCACAGAAGGCTACGGCCGTGATGAGTTTGCAAATGTGACTCGTGGATGCAACCTCCCCAGGCTCCGCTATATGTCTGGGAGGAGGCGTTCTTGGTATCATTCCCATTTCACAGATGAGCAAACTGAGCCTTGGGAGGCTGGGTGACTTGTAGCATCTTGCTTAACCAGCGGCTTAGACCTCTAGCCCTCCACCCTCAGCCCGTGGTGCCAGGACATGTGGCCCCACAGCCCACCACTTCTCACTGGTCCTCACAGGTGGGCCCTTCCCCAGCTAAGAGCACCTGACAGCGTGACTGATGGGCCCCTGGGGTGCCCACCCCTCCTGTTTCTGGTCCCTGGGCTTCTGTCCTCTGAAGGCACACGCAGGTGGAGCATGGAAGCATCAGAGGTCAGGAGCACCTCTTGGCCTGGATCGCTGGGCTGGGCAGCGGCTGGGGCAGGTCAGCAGCAATGGCAGAGGGCAGATTTGCCCCAGCTCCTGGAACACAGACTCCTGCTCTATCCACAGGCCTCGAAGTGGGCAAGACGGTCACCAAGCAGGGCTGAGGCAACAAAGGAAAGGAACCTATCTGGAGGATGTCGTTGGAAGAACAACCCGGAGTGTTGGGAGCCAGGCCTGCCCCTCGGCTCACACATTCATCTCTGCATAGTCCAAGCGGGCTGGGGGCTTCTCCCCAGGATTAGCACATTAATCATTTGGTGGCTTTGCAAAGCGGACGTGCTCATCTACTGTGAGTTAAAATTCGTCTTTATAGTAGGATTAAGTCCACATTCATCTTGAGTATAAAGTAGGTTTTTTCCTGGTGATGATTTGAGATCTGTGTTTCTTCACTGAAGAGTTTGCCGATGCTTTTTGAGAATCACATGTATGAACTACGGAGAGACTTAACAGGGGGCAGAAAATGAAGTCTGATGTCTTGGTCCGATCAAGAAAACAATGTTAATTCATTTTGGAAACAGTTTATCAAGTGAGTGTTTAATTCTGTTGATAAGTATTGTGTTTATATCAATGTTCACACAAACACTGAAACGTACTGTAAGACTGGCTGGCGCAGTTGGGCGAGGATGCAGTTCTGTTTGGCCTAGACATATCAGCCCGACACGGTATTGCTCTGCAAAGAGATACTTTCAGGGGAGACGGTTGAAGCCAGGAGGCAGGGAGGGGGCTTCCCGGAGCAGGAGGCAGATGGCGGGACCAGGACACGGGAATGCGGTACAGGACACAGGGGGATGGGACCCGACACCCTCTTCTGCACGCACAGACATAGGCTCACATACGTGATATTTGTAGGTGATTTTTTTCACAACTTGTTCCTGGAGCTGGGAGTGTATTCACATAGACACTGGTACATCATCCTGCACACACCACACAGGGTGTATCTAAACTCACCTTTGCACAAATGCCAGACATCCTTTCGAACACGGAGGGAAGTGTGGACTCTGAGAGGTAAGACCTGCCTCACAGGAAAGGATATATAAGCCACATTTAAATACGTCTAACCATATGCATAATTAGAATTCTGGTACCACTTGGAGTGTTGTTATTAAAAACAACATCGATTGCCTACTGCCCTTCTTTGCAGCTTTGGTATGGTCTGTATTGCCCAAGGAAGAAAAAAAGTGACGGGTGAGGTCATTCCCAGTAACCTAATACCTCTAAGTGGTTCATGCTAGAGTGACTGGATCTCCTTTCAGGGATTTACCGTAATGATATCATTCCCGAGGAGTCTGGTTTAGATCAAACTAGGTTAAAGATCATGGCTGTCAGAAAGTGATGTCATTAGATCTCATTCTAATAAAGTCAGGGTCATCACGAGTACAGAAGCAGTTTGGAATTCAGGCTTTGTTTACCTTAAGACCTGCACCCAAACTCAAAACCCCAAGTGAAATGTAGTTGCGGTGAAGTGAGTGAAGCGTGATCGCTCGGAGGCTGCCGGGGCTGCCTGGGGTCTCCCACTGGCAAAGATCTGTCGTTTCCTGTGCATTTTACACCATCTTAAGTGATTCTGCAGTAGCTTTGCTTATTTCTGTTACTAATTTCTTCAGTCATAACTTGTATTTTATGGCCTAAGATGTTCTATTACAAATAAGACAAAAAAATAAAATCTAAAGTTTACAAGACACAATGGATCAGAAAAATTTCCATTTTTAGAACACCAAGAGTGAAAAGTAGAGCTGACTTTTGAAATACAGGTTGGATAAATGTTTTCTAATAAGTGTTGGAAGGCACTCCAAACCCACAGAACCTTAGCAAGATGAAACTTTTGTGTTGTCAGGCTGAACTGTCAAATACTAGGAAGTTTTCTTGGTCCCCTTGTGCCGCTACCATGAAATACCCGAGACTGAGTAATTCACGAACAATGGAAATTTATTTCTCACAGTTCTGGAGGGTGGAAGTGCAAGATCACGGTGCCGCTGTTGAGGTCTGGCCTCTTGCTTCCAAGAGGTGCCTTGTCGCTCCATCCTCGGGAAGGGAGGAGAGCGCGGTCTATGTGTGGCAGAAGGGACGGAGAGGAAAAGAGGCCTGAGTGCTGTGTGAAGCCTCCTTCATGAGGGCCTTAGTCCTATTCCCCAGGGCTCCACCCTCACGCTTCTCACCTCCCACGGCCCTACCTCCTAGTACATCACACCGGTGACTGAGTCCCTGCACGTGAACTCTGGAGGGGACGTAGATGTTCAAGCCGTCGCAGAGGCATTTCCTCCCGTAAGATGCTCTTGGAGCGTCTCTGTGTGTGCTGCGTGTGAAAGCCTCTGAGAATAGCCCTGATAACAAAACCAGAAAATTAAACTCCAATGCCTCGGATGAACACAGATACAACAATTCTCTAAAAATACTAGAAACTGCATTTAGCACTACATTTAAACAACTATATGTCATTGTCAAGCTGGGTTTATCTTCAAGATAAATGCTCAAAATTCATCAATATAATCTACCAAATTAATAGATTGGATAGATTATTAGATTTATCAAATTAATATATTATAACAAGTCACATAATAGTATTAATAAATGTAGGAAAAATTCGCCAATTACGAGAGCATTTATGATAAAACTCTGTGCACATGAGGAATAAAAGGAGACCTCATCAACTGATAAAAGGCATCTGCTGAAAAGTCTATAGCTAGCGTCGTACTAAATGGTGAAATAATCAGTGTTTTCCCCCGAGCTTGGGAAGAGCACTGGAGGCCTACTCACATCACTGTTAATCCACATTAACGTGAAGGCTTGAGCCAGTACAGTAAACCAATAAAAGACATTCAGATTGGAAACAGGTAAAACTGGATTTATTCCCAGATCTCATAATTGTGTAGGTGGAAAAGCCTAAGGAATCTCTAAGAAGATTATTAGAACCAATAGGAGAATTTGGCAATGTTGCAGAATTCAGTATTAAGAAATTATATTCCTGTGTACTTGAAATGAACAATTAGAAAATGAAATTGCAAAACCAACACCATTCACAATAGCATCAAAAATGTCAACTCTGTGGTAATAACAAAAAACAAAGAGAACTCTGTACTGGAAACTATAAAACCCTGATGAGAACAATTAAAGCTTGAAGTAAGGAGAGATGTACCATGTCCATTTGTTGGCAAACTCAATATTGTTTTAATGTCAGTTCTCTCATTGATACAAAATTGATTTCTATCAGTAAAATTGTAATAAACTTTTTAACAGATTTTTTAAAATACATTGACAAAATTATTTGACATTCATTTGGAAAGAAATAGTAAACACACACATAGACAACCTTCAAAAGGAACAACGAATTTAAAAAGCAGTATAGACAGGAATTCAAGACAGTACAAAGGCACAGGAAGGAATTACAACAGGGTGGAATTTAAAAAGTGTTTTAAAAATACATGGATGGTGCAATATAATAAATCCAGAAATAGACTCACACATACGGAATCGAATGATTTTCAACAAGGATGCCAAAGAAACTCAGTGGAGAAGGAAAATTTCTTCAACACATGGTGCTGGGACAACCAAATACACAAATGCCAAGAAAAGGAACTTCCATCTCCCACCATACACAAACGTCAGCTAACACAGATCATAGACATACATATAAAGTGAAAACATTAAATATTCTAGGAGAAAGCAGAATAATTTCCTCTCAATTTGGGGGCAGGCAAAGATTTCCTAGAGAAGTCAGAAAAAGCTTGAATCACAAAATATAATAATGGTAAATCAAACTTATAATTAGAAATTTCTGTTCATCAAAAAACACATTCATGAATATAAAGTCACACACTGTTGGAAGTATCAGCAATAATATATTTCAAGTACACTTGTACAGAGAACTCCTGCAGCCCAATTGAAAAACAAAAAGACAAACAACCCAATACAAATACACACGGGGATGCCACAAAAGAAAATATAAAAATAATAAACAACGAAGCAATGAACTTCATTAGTACTCAGGGAAATGGAAGTTGAAGCCATCGAGGAAGACGAGTGCATATCCACTAGAAAGACTAAGATTTGTGGAGGTTTGACAGCACCAGATGTTGAAGCAGACGTGGAGCAACTAGAACACTTATTTTTGGTGATGGGAGTGTAAGATGCTGAAACAACTTTTGAAAATATTTGGGAAGTTTTTTTTAAACAAAATTTAAACATACATCTATCTACAAACCAACAATGCCATTTCTAAGTATTTATCCAAGAGAAATGAAATTATATCTACAGAAAGTCTTATACAAGAATGTTCACGGTGGCTTTATCCATAATAGTTAAATACGGGAAAGGGCTCCCACCCAGAACGGATACGTAATGTGGGCATCGCTGCCGTGGGCGCCACTCAGAACCAAAAGGAACACAGCGTTGCTGCACGGAAAACACAGGTGAATGTCACAAATGTCATGCTCAATGAAAGAAACAACACGAAAAGGGGAATATTGCTTGATTGCATTTACATGAAATTCTCTAGATAAGCGAAATTAACGTGCAGTGGTAGAAGTCAGGCACGACATTGCTCCGAGGTGAACAGGGCTGAGTAGGGACTGGCATGAAGGAGCTCTCTGGGATGACCAACGTGTTCTGTGTCTTAGAATGCATTCATGAAAACTGATTAAATGGTCAGGCGGGTGGGAGGGGGGAGGAGGGGATGGGTATATACAAACATAATGAGTGAGATGTGCAACGTTTGGGGGATGGTCATGCTTGAAGCTCTACCTCAAGGGGAGAGGGGGGCATGGGCAATGTACATAACCTTAACATTTGTACCCCCATAATATGCTGAAATTAAAAAAAAATCCAAAAAAGATGGTACATTTAACCCTGAGCAGAGCATGTTACTGTGTGCATATTATACCACAAAGTTACACACACACACACACACACACACACACAGGATAGTGATGGTTCTTCATCAGGCAGTGACCTGGGATAGAGTTATGGTTCCAGACACGGCACAGCCCTCGTGTAGAAGGATGGTTTTGAATCAGAGCCTGCCTGTGTGAAGTCCTGGTTCCAGTGCTATTCTGGTGTTATGTTTATGTTATACTACATACATCATCCTCTCTGTGGTCTATAGCCAATGCTCATTTTAACAGTTTACAACTCCTTTAATATTTCATAAATGCAGCTGGATCAGGTGCTACCCTGGGCACATCGACAGTTCCAGATCAAGCACTACCTGTTCACCGTGATGCTTCCAGACCAGGTGCTTTCCTAGGGCACACGGATGGTTTCAAATCAGGCATTGCCTGGTGTAAAGTGATGGTTCCAGACCAGGTACCACCTGGGGTACAGTGATGGTTCTAGAACAGGTACCACCTGGGGTACAGTGATGGTTCTAGAACAGGTACTACCTTGGATAAAGTGATGGTTCTAGATCAGGTACAACCTGGGGTACACTGATGATTCCAGACCAGGTACCACCTGGGGTACAGTGATGGTTCCAGACCAGGTACCACCTGGGGTACACTGATGGTTCCAGACCAGGTACCACCTGGGATACAGTGATGGTTTTAGAACAGGCATTGAACACTGTACAGTGATAATTCCAGACCAGGTACCACCTGGGATACAGTGATGGTTCTAGAACAGGTACTACCTTGGATACAGTGATGGTTCTAGATCACATACCACCTGGGGTACAGTGATGGTTCCAGACCAGGTACCACCTGGGATACAGTGATGGTTCTAGAACAGGCATTATCCACTGTACAGTGATGGCTCCAGACCAAGTGCTTGCCTCACGTACACTGATGGTTGCAGATCAGGTTCTTGCCTGACGTACAGTGATGGCTCTGCATCAGCCGCCAGTGTGATTTTGGAGTTTGGGGGACAGATTAGGAAAACATGCAGTGGTGCTGGGAAAAGGGCCTGAGAGTTTCCCCAGGGAAAGAGACCTGATGCACAATGAGCCCCGACCATGCTATCTTTCCATATTGCTGCCCCTGTGCTCACCTACCTCTGCATAATGCCCGTAGTCGATTCTACCTCTTGTGACCTTGTTCAGCCACGTGTCATGCTGTGAAGCTATTTTATCATTATTTTTTTATTTTATTTTTTAGAGACAGGGTCTTGCTATGTTGCCCAGGGTGCACTTGAACTCCTGGCCTCGATCAATCCTCCCTGCTCAGGCTCCTGAGTAGGTGGGATTACAGGCATGTGCCACCCCATCAAACTAATGAGGTTATTTTTAAATGGGTTAAATCCGCTTTAATATCTTAGTAATGCAATCATTGATTATAAGTACAGAAAAAAGATGTAATCCAACTTTATAAAATTAAATATTATATTCTGCAATGTCTGGATCCAAAAGCTTAATGTGCTAAACACCCTCCTAGGAGAAGTGGCAAAAAATATTTTTTCAATGAACCCCCCTCCTTTGCATGGGCACTGTGTCCCCCATCCCCAAGGAGAAGCACCTACTTCGAAAAAGCTATTTAATTCAAATAAAGAAAGGATAGGATGTTGCTAGTGAGAGCAAATAAAGATGGAATAAGGTATATTACCAAGGAAATGTTTGCACAACACACTGAAATTAATATACCATGTGCAGTAGTTGACACAGTTCATTCTAAAACAGATAAATCATTCATGGGAAAAATAAACACCAACTAAAAAGAAATAGATCACCAGTTGGGCCACATATATCAAGAGTGAAATCAGATGGGCTTGTTACCTGTTGACACAACATGAATTTTCTGCTGAATCAGACCCGGAATCTACTAAATCAAAGCGAGCACCTACCGAGCCAGGATATCACCTGGGTGGACGCATTGCCGTGTACCTTGTGCACTCATGCAGCTGTGTCTACTTCCAACAGATCAGCAGTGCACAGTACCTGAGAGCTTATATTTGCTAAGCCGTGAGCACTAAGAAGTTAATACACTAGTTAGTAAAATGCATTCATCAGGGATATTTTATTTTTTTAACTCAGTACACATGATCTTGCTAAATAAAACACTTATCAGGGTGAATAAACTTTAAGGTGGCCCCTGTTCCCTGCCTCCGTATGGACCTCTTCTCCTTGAGTGTGGGCAAGACTCATGCCGTGCTTCTAAGCGACAGCGTGCAGCAGCGGCGGTGGGCTGTCACTCTTGGCCTTGGACGGCATTGCCATATGTCAGGCTCCACCCTACCTTGCTGGTGGACTCACACTGGAGTTGTTGTCTCTCTGTTGTTGGCTTTGAAGAGTCAAGATGCCAGGAATCCTTGTTCCGAAATCACCCAGGACTTAGTTTATAGAGGGCTGACGGAACAATGGCATGGAGAGACTAATGCTGTTACATTGTGTGATACGGAGAAGGTTTTCACTCCATGCGTTCCTCTAGAGAAAGAAGCCCCAGGCTTGGTCAGGGGCAGAGGCAGGAGCAGGGGATGCCAAGGCCAGGGCCTTTACTGGGTGGGGTTTCATGGGAGAGGCAGGTCAGGGCAGAGAAAGCAGTTTGGATTTGGCTAGTTTGAGGGATTCTGGGAGGCCTTGGGGCCTCGGGGTTGTCCCAAGTTCTCCGGTGTCTGGCCCTGGGATATTCAGGGCAGGGAAAACCCTGGCTGGCGTGTGCAGGGGAGTTCCTACTGTCTTCAGGAACTAGCTGGTCCCAAACAGGGCACCGTCTCCCCAGGTCTGTAGGGCCCCCAAATGCCAGATTATCAAGAACACAGAAAATAAAAAATAGAGTGACAGTAACTAGCCCTGTGCAGAAGGGATGGCAGTAGACAAGCACAGAATCTAAGAAAACAGAGCAGGGCCATCTTACAGCTGCAAGAAAATGAGTTCTGCCAACAGCTGGGAGAGCTCAAAGTAGAACTTCCCCCGCCAAGCCTCTGATGGGAACGCGCTCCCGGCTGGCCCCCCGCCTGCTGCGGCAGACCCGGGCAGAGGACCCAGTTGAGCCAGGTCCTGCCTCCAGGCCCCGGAAACTGAGTGATATTAAACACGTTACTTAAAGCTGCTAAGTTTATGGTGATTTGTTTAGCAACAGCAGAAAAGTAATCCCTTCTACAAATAGCCAAGTATAGAAACTGTCGTGAAATACTTAAGAACATTAGAAAATACCAACTTTATTGTCATAGGTGATATGGTGTAATTTGATTCAGAAATCAAGAGAGTAAGTATTTTCAAGCTTTTAATCATTGGGCATTCAAGGTAATAAGGTAAAAACCAAGGGTTTTTGCTGGGTCACACTGGGAAGGACACACTCAGCGTCTAGGACAAGGCAGAGGGAGTGAGTCCAGGAATGAGAGCTCACGTGGGGCGAAGGCAGGCAGCTGTGGCGGGCTCTCGGAAGCCGGCTGCCACCAGGAAGGGCACAGTCCTGGGCCGGTCCAGCTGGGCTTCAGAGACAGACTCATGTCTGTGGACCACAAGTGACATCTGAGCTGGAGGCCCAGACACAAGACTGGAGACTGAAACTCGCTCGAGGGACCACGAACGCGGTCACCAAAACCAAGGTAACAGCCTTGGCGAGCAACTTTCTTCCCTCTGCCTCAGTTTCCATCTGCCTCCCAGGGTTAGGCCAGGTGTCTGTAGTCAACCTCCCTGCGGCCCCCAGAGAACCTGTCAGTCAAGCAGAACTGTTAGGCCTGTACAGGGAGGGGTACCCCGCGGGGGCAGATGGTGCGCAGGGACGTCGGGGGAGGTTCGGCGTCAGGGCCCTGGTTGAAAGTGGGCACCGTGGACGCTGTGGTGGCTTTGGGCTGGTGGGTGTGGCCAGGGGTGGGTTTTGAACGGTGAATGGCTAGTCTCGCTGACAAGCTATTTCAGCCGGGTAGCAGTCTTGCCTTCTGGGAACAAGTAATTCCTTGGGTAAACAGCTCAGTGACTTCTATCGGGTCCCAGTATTCTCAGCTCAGAAAGAGGAAACGGTTTAGCCCCGGCAGGGAAGAGCACGTTGGTTTTTGTTTCCAAAGGACTAAATTAAACAATGTGAGTAAAGCTCTTAGTTTCCTCCTAGCACACAGTAGGTTCTCAACAAACGGAGCCGGCCACGCGCCCACAGCAGCAGCGGCAAAGCTGACTCTGTGTAACTCGCTTCTGCTCCGAGCCCGGTGGGTCTGTAATTCCGCTGAGCTAGCGGCGGGTTTGCACCTGCTCTGGGGGGTAGCGCCAGGGGGTTAGAGCCTCAGGGCTGGAGTGGGCCAGGACGGGCGGCAGGTGCACCGCTGAGAACACACATCTATGAAGAATGTGTAGCACGCGCTCACGTCTGTGTGGCTTCACGGCAATACATGGAATGAATCTCTCAGCCTCATCGTAACTGTCGTTCCCTACGACCCCTGGGCATGTGAATCAATGTGGTGCGCTCGTCATCTCCTGCAAACCCTGAGCACCTTTGCTGGGGGTGGGAGGTGCCTGCCCCGAGGCTGATTCTCTGCCCTCCTGGAGCCTGGGCACTGCCCGGGCAGGCGTTGGGATGCTGGTGCCCAGCTGCCACGTGGCTCAGCCTGGCAATGGTGGTCATGACACGTGGACACGCAAGCAGAGCCCCCGAGCAGCAGACTTCCCTCTCCTGACAGAAAAGGCGTTTGTACGGGAGATGCCAGTTTTCACTAAGATCATGTTTGCTGAGTAACAGTTTGAACACATTTGGACATTTCATCATCAAAGAATCATTTTAGTGACATATGCAATAATTTATGCAATTTCTTCCCGAGATAGACAAGGCATACTAGGCCAAGTTGTTACATACATATTTTGGGATGTAAGTCTAGCTTTGGTGTATGTGTGTGTGCATAGTGTCTTTACCCTAAATAAAAAAGTCCAAGGACTTTAGGCAGGTAAGAATGCATGCATGTGTGAGGCAGGCTGATTCTAGAACAGTGGGTATTTGCTGAGCCAGGCGCTGTGAACAGCCTTTGCATACCACTTGCGTTAGATTCCTGTTGCTCCCATAACAAAGCATCACACGTTTAGAGTCTTAAAACAAGGCGAGTTTGTTCTTTCCAAATCTGTAGGTCAGAGCTGCCCCCGTGCTTGCCGGATTCTCTGTTCCGGGTGTCCCAAGGCCAAAATCTTGGTGTCAGCCAGCATCTGGTGGCTCTAGGAGAATACATTTTCTGCGCAGAATATGTTCTGCATAATGTTGCTGGCAGCTTTCCATTCCCCGAGCTTACCAGCTAAGGTCCCTGCGTCCTGTGGCTGTCAGCAGGGAGCCTGCCTCAGCGACTTCAGGCCACCACCGGCCTCTCCCGTCACGCTGCCCCTCCGTGTCCAGACCTGACGTGCTCCACGAGCCCTTCTGCCTTGAACCTCCCTCAGGTCCCTCTGTGTGTCTCTGTGGCTCCGGCCGTCTCCGCTTTAACCGTTGTGTGGCAGGTGCACTGTCCCCAGAAGACGATGAAGTCTGTCCCTCAGCACCTGTAACTGTGGCCTCATTTGGAAGCAGAGTCTTTGTAGGTAATCGAGTTAAAATGAGGTCCTCAGGATGGGCCCTAATCCAGCATGACCGGTGTCCTGGTGCCCTCAGAGAAAGGGTGAATTTGGAAATAGAGGCAGACACACACACACACGCACACACACACGCACATGCACACACACACACACACATGCACATGCACACACATGCACACACACACACACATGCACACACGCACGCACACACACACGCACACACACACACACGTGGGCCATCTCCCAGAGAGGAAGGCAGAGGTGAGGATGACGCCAGAGACTGCAGCAACCGCCACAAACCAAAGGACACTTTATACATACAGATATAGATGTAGATAAAGACATTTCCCTTGCGGGCAGGCCCTCAGGAACACCCTGCAGTCCCTAGGCTGAGCTCGGGACTCCGTGCACTGCCCAGTGTCTGTCTCACACCCTCTGATTCCCACAGCGCGTGGCCCTTGCCCACTGCACACAGTGCTGGGGCCGAGGGCTCCACCTCACAGCGTCAAGGACAGGGCAGTGCAGGTGAGCAAAAGGCACCAGTTCTTGGCGGCTGAACCCCAGGGCAGGCTTTTGAGACTTACAACAGGGGCCATAACTGTGAATGATGAGGCTTGCGGTTTGTGAGGTTACCAGCCTAAACCGTCAAGGGTGAGCTGGGGGGTCCCGGCTCTGCCATCACCGAAGGCGGGGACGGACGAGGAGGAGTCCAGGTGATGGTGGGAACCTTGGGCAGTTTGTTCTCCAGGTGGAGTCTGTGGGGGGGGGATGGGTGGCAGCCCCAAGTGCATCTGGGGCCCCCAGAGGTTGGGAAGCTGGTGCCTGGGCGGGTGGCCAGCTGGAGGGGAGATGCCCAGGTCCCCTCTGTGCCCAGAGAGAAGGCAGGCTGGGGGCGGGGCAGCCTCAGCGTGGGTCAGGACAGCGCCCGGTGTCCCCCATGTCCCCTGACAGCCCTGTGGTCCAGACGGGACCGCTCGGGGCGCCATGTGGGCAGGGTTAGGAGCCACCGGGACTCTGGCGGGATGGGTGCTGGGGCCAGGGATGCAGGAGTGGTGCCGGCTCCGGGTGCCTCCCTGACGCCTCGATGTCACAGGCCCTTGGAACTTTGATCCTGCCCTGGGAGGAGGAGGGCGGGAAGGAAACCCTGCAACCTGCAATGAGCGTGTCCTTAGGCCAGCGGGCACCCATTTCTACAGAGAGGCGGAAATGCACCTGATGGGTCTGACTGTGGTAGAACGGAAAGGTAAATGCACACGGAGGTCTCTGCTTGGAGTGCCGGCAGCTACACTCTTGTTTGCTGGAAGGCTCGGAGCGCCCCCAGGAGCCAGCCTCGGGGTGAGGGTGCCTCGTGTGGGCGGGGTGGAGCGGGTGCCCCGGCCCTGCTCCTCACATCGTGCCCCGTTAAGCAGCAGTTTGGGATGGCTCAGTCCGGGGCGAATTTTAAGTATTTCTATCAACAATAATAGTGGAATTTACTCAACAAACTAATAAAGCTATAAGGTCCAAGGGAGTTTGTGTAGCACTTAGTAAAATACGCAATTTAAAGTACCTTACTATAAATATATTAATTTACTCACCTTCATCCTTTCATTCTTAACCATCCTTTAGTATTTATTAAAGCAAATTCCTCAAAAGATAATTTCTCTTAAGAACTAAACAAAATCTCAACCAAATTTTCTCCAGTTTAGACTTCACAGCAATGAAGATTGTATTGACTTATTAGAATAAAATAATGCGGCTTAATGGTTTTAGCCGTGTACATAAATATGAAGCAAATTTCAGCTTAGAAATACACAAATTACTAGACGTATGTGCGGCTCTCCTTAAAGTCACTGCAGGGAGGAATGTGTTTGGTGTTAGCGGAGAATCTCTTCTAATGAACGTGAGAAATAACGACTCTTTGGACATTGAGCCCTGGAAGCAAACGTCTCACGCAAAGTTCTGCACAGGGAGCAGCCGCAGACATGAACCCATTTCTGAAGTTCTGTCCAAGAGTGAATGCATTTTTCTCCTTCCGGTTGACGGAGGAAATTGGTTGAATTTGTTGAATCTTGACGTCATTGGAGCCATTTTTCCCCCTGTACAGAAGAGCTCGCTTACACGATTCATCGGTGGCTTATAAACGATAAGCATCGCATCCCTGTTTATAATTTGCATAAATACCTTGGCTCCCGGTCAGCCGACACACTTGTTTGGTGCTTAACCCTGCAGCGCCGTCTCCAACCGGGATAATTAGCGCCACCCCCTCCCAGACGGGCCGGGACGCTCTGCCGGGCACTCTCCCTCCCCTATCAAATTTAAAAGTCCTGTGAAATAACACATTTGGGTGAAGCTGGCGACACTCGGGGTGGGGGGTGACTAATGGAATCTCTCTGAACAAACAGGCGGGGGAGTAAGTGCTTGAGGACCAAGTGAGCGTGGACGTGAATCCCCAGGGGCAGGTGGCAAAGTAGGCTGCAGCAAAGCGCCCCCTCTGGAAACTCTCCTCTTGCCGACACATCCAAGGACAAAAACTCAACTCTGATTTGTCTTAAAATTAATGTGCTTTAATGGGCCTTTGAGAGGCTGGTTTAGTTTTGGCATTAATGCCTTTGTTTTGCTCTCTGAGGTTATTTTAATGTACACTGACATCAACTCACTGTCTCACAAAAGCAAGGTCTCCTCGGATTTACGCTGACATTGTCCTGCCTTCCAGATAATCACAACATAATCAAGTCCTGACATCGGGGCACCGTCCTCCCAGACCTGCACCAGGCTGTCCCGCCAGCCCCGTCTGCATCGTGAACATTTCATTACCGTGCTTGAAAGCCTCTCCAGAGGGGAACACTCTCTTTAAGAAGGCATCATCATTAAAGTATTTGTTAGGTTTAAAGCACAGTGGAATTATTCCTTCAATTACAGCTTAAAAAACCAAATGGATATATTTATCCAAACCTTGAGTAGAATCTGGTGTCACGTACGAGGACTAAGAAGGTTTCAGTCATTCCCACCTCCTCAACACCTGGGGATCCTGTGAGCTTCTGTGAAGTGCCCCAAACACCAAAAAAGCAAGGTAAACCCACATAGAATGTGGAAGAGTGATTGCAAAAGAGAGTTCTGACACCCTTTTAGCAGAACCTTTGCATGTTCCAATGCCCCCTGCTCTCCTGCCCTGCTGTGCTGGTTCAGGGGATGTTTGTCACACAGCTGAATGTAGCAGAAGCTGGCTGGTACATCTTCATAGAACAAAATGCCACCATGTCACTCTCCTGCCTGAAAACTGCAAGATTCTGTACAAAGTGGCAAAGCAAGTCCTAAAAGTCCTACGTCCTTGCCAACCTGCCTGCACACACACACTACCCGGTCTCACCTGGACTTCTCCCCACACTGCATGACCTGCGGTGTTCCCACGACAGTCTCCGAGGTGGCCCCGTGGGAACAGCAGCTGGGACAGAAGCCGCCTGTTCAGTTTTCGTCCAGAGCGTCGTACAGCTCTGCCCTGTTAGCAGAGATACACGAGAATTTCTGCTTCTCCATACACTAGCGGGCGCCGGATGTTTCCAGACTTCTTTTCCAGGAGAAAGGTTACAGGACGTTAAATATGGTCGGTGGGTACGCGGTCACTTATTGTGTTGCTCTGTGTTTCTCCGCAAGAAGCAGTTGGGATGCTCCACCTTTCCTGTGCGCATCAGCAACGTGCCTTGCGTCACAGACCCCTGGCCGTCCTCCCACATACGATGGCCTCCTTGCTCTCCGTGCCCCGCGTCGGGGGCTGCCGGGATCCGTTGCATCGGGAGGCGGCATTTCTGTGACTGCGCCCTTCGCTGGCGGGGGCTTCCCAAGACAGCGGCCGACGCTGTTCGCTCACAAGTCGGAGGTGACGTCCTCCCTGCTACGGGGCAAGGAAGAGACCAGGCTGTGGGGGCAGCAAGGCTGGAGGGCGGAGGCCGGCTGCGTCGGGGGACAGAGGAGACTGTGATCTTGTTAAATAGACTAAAACACCGAATTCAGGTAGGGAATGCGGTTTTATACACAGATTCTGTTATATTCTCAAGATGATAGAAAGAGAAAGAGGGAAAATCCAGGTAAGCCAGACTCACGTCATTAAGAAAGTTACGAGGCACAGACATGGTACCTCCCCAGCGGCGGCCAGTAGCTGGGCCGCGCCTCACTCGGGGACAAGAGAGGCCAGGCCGCACAGAGGGTTTACTCCCTGCTACCCGCGTGCTAAGCTCTCCGCACCGTTATTCTGCCGACACTTTACAATCCTATCAAAGAGATACTTTCATCGTCCCCATTTCACAGACTTGGGAAGAGGAGCATCAAAGAGTGTCAGTAACTTGTCCCCTGTCACCTAGGAGAGGCTTGCAGCCAGACAGCCGATTTCCCAAGTTCGCAGGTTTAAATCTCTGGGCGACGCCTCTCCCCATGCGTGGCCGGGGAAAAGGAGCCGCCGGCAGGAATCTCAGCCCCAGGTCTAGGACATAAGCCCTGGAGAATACTTCAAGGTCTCACGGTAATTATTAAAAAACAAATGCGCACACACACGTGCGGACATGCGGTGCACCTGCACGGACGTTAGTATAGCACGTGTTTGAGGGTGCAGCCCTGGGGCCTGGGTGTCCATATGCATGTTCTTGCAGACCGACTGAGCAAGCAATCCTGAACACCCGGCCTTGAGCTTCTTCCCCTGGTGTTTGGTCATCGGGACCTCGTCTGACGTAACTTCTCCACCCACAGGGATGTTAGGCAACGCAGGACTACAGGAGGATGTTATAGGGCCATGTGCCACTTTGCTCAGACTCAGAGTGAAACAGCAAATGGACCCCCAGCAGGGCGAGGTTCCCAGATGCGTGAGGTCCCCATGGCGAGGTGTGAATCACACAGAACTGCTTGGGGAGCTGCCCCGAGGCCTTGGACCAGCACCGGAAGTTCTTCAGGAAAGGAGCTGGGCTGAAGAACTGGGAGTGGAGGCCAATCCGTCCTGACCTTGTACCGAGAGGAAAACTCTATAGATCTGTCGGAACCAAAGCCCGCGGGGAAGCACAGTCAGCAAACCGGAGGGGTTCCCACCTAGGAGATTTCACTTGCGCTTAACAAACAAAGAAAATGCCACACAAGATATGTAAATTTTTAGGTCATGAATCATTGGAAGTGAGAACAAAACGTTCCCACTCTCTGGAAGCCAAGGTGGGCAGCAACCGTACGCGCAGACTCCTGCTAATGGTGAAGGCAACGCATTTGTTGGCTTCTAGGGCATTCCGTGCTCATTTCACTTCTGGACACTGTCTCAGACTACATAGGACAGGATCTTCCTAACCCTAACATTAACTTTATCCCTGCCCCACCCTGTGACTAACCTTGCCCTAACCCCAACCATAGCCGTGACCCTCACCATGACCTTAACCCTACCCCTAACCTCAGCCCTAACCTGTTTCTGATCTCCAAGTGCCACCGAAGGGGCCGGAGAACCCACATTCTCTGCTGTCCATAGAGGTGTAGAGATTACAGTTTTATGCTAATAAAATGTGCATTCATTTGAGCTTTTAAAATAAAAGCACAGCCTTCCGTTCAATGTGCTCACAACCCACCGGTGGAGCAGGAGTTTCCTGGTCCGGGAGGATCATGGCCCATGGACCACCACGGAGCCCCGTCCCTGCCCCTTGCTGAGCTGGGGGGGTCTCCATGTTTATCCTACTGAACTGTCTCACCAGATCCAGTGAGGATGAATACATCGCCCCATGATTATAAGAAGATACTAGGAATATTACGTACATGGAGTAATGACTTTATAATTCCAGTGTTGTACAACTTTCATCTTCCTAAATACTAAGTAAAATTCAAGATACGGGAGCTGCTGGCGGGTCTATACCACCCTCCGGACACCTACCCTGTCTGCCTCTCCCTGTCTGGGAGCCCTCACGTGGCTGAATATCCCATCCCTGGCCGCGGCCCACGACCGCACCGTTGTTTTTCCAGTGCGGCGCGGCCCCTCGCTACCCAGGCTCGTCCAGCCCATCTGTGGTTCTTCTCTCCCCACTCCGCCCAAGGATGGCCCAAGCTCTGCCACCCACGGGTTTCAAAAGAAGCTCCGACGTGCAGAATTGGAGTCAGGATTCCTTAGTTCCAGAAAATGTGCTTCGCTCGGACGAAATGCCTCCAGAATGCTAAGGCAAATAAAGCCATTCGGTGATTGTGTTTGATCTGAGACAGGAGTAGCCAGTGGCACCAGCGGCCGTCGCTTTTGCAAACCAGGGTATAATATGAATGGAATACGAGATTATCTGTTAAAGATCAGATTGGAGCCTTTAAACACACGAATGTGTGCCCCGAGGTCAGCAGGAGCTATGTATGTGTGTGAATGTGTGTGAGAGCGTGTGCGTGTGAGTGTGCATGTCCATGAGAGTATATAAGTATGCGTGTGAGTATGTGTGAGAACGTGGGAGTGTGTGTGTGAGCGCGCGTGCGTGTGAGCGTGTGTGTGATAACGTGTGCATGCAAGAGTGTGTGTGACCTTATGTGAGTATACGTGTGAGTACATGTGAGAGAGTGTGTGTGAGTTGCATTGTGTGAGTATGCGTGTGTGAGTGTATGTGTGAGTGTGTGTATGCATGTGAGAGTGTGTCTGTGTGTGAGTGTGCATGTGAGTACGTGTGAGAGTGTGTGTATGAGTGTGTGAGTGTGCGTGCATGTCAGAGGCGGGCGAGGACGGGGAGGGAGCCCCGCGTGAGTCTGCAGGAGGGCAGGGGAAGGGTAGAGAGAAGGAGATTAGTATTTCTTTAATGTCTCCCCAGTCACCCCGATCTGGCTGGAAGTGCATCGTCAAAGATTTAAAAAGAAAATAATGAATCCTACATTCTAGCCTCACAGAATAAAGAGGATTAAAATAGCTGAGTGGACAAAAAGAAGCGAGCACAAAGAAGGGAAACCCCTAATTAGTTAATACAAAACATGCTGAATCCAATTACGAGAGTCCTGCAACTCAGGGCCAGGGTTCCTTCGGAACAGACGGGAGCGCGCGTGTCCTCGAATCGATCCGGTGGGGCTGTGCACTCAGCGCACCCCCCCCCCCAGTCTGGAAAGAGCCGACCCTGCCTGCAGGTGGAGGTTTGCGGTTACAATTTTCCCAAGGCCCCAAGAGATTGATAAAGGAATCTGAGTAGTTCATTAGCATAAGGCTGGCTAAAATCTATTGATTTTTAACTCCATAGAATATTCCGTTTGCATTAGGATCTGCTGAGTTAAATCTATTATTGTCCCACCCCGTTAACCAGGAACCTACATCATAATGAGAACACACCGTGAAGAAAACAGGGAAGGGCTCTATTTCGCTGTCAGCTATTGTCACAATATTCTGGAATTTTTTGGTATGAATTCCAGCTTAGTATTTTTAGAAAGTGGCAGAGTATTTAATCCTCAATTAATTAGACTTTCCCCGAAAGGACAAGCTCATTTATATTACTGTCAATTTAACCGGATCCATCAGCTATTGCATCCAGTGTTTTATTGTAATATTTTAAACAACTTAGTAGAAATGAGACAATTAAGATAAAAATGTCAAAGCTGTCTTTAAATCTCAGAAGGCGGCTCTAAATTTAGAAAGTGCAGCTCTATGCAGAAAAGTAAGTACCGAATAGAGATTTGGTCAACTCTCTTGACAGCCTCAGGCTCACAGGGGTAGGCACTGAGGGGCAGGAGTCTGCTACGGAGAGTCTGTCCGGCCGTGTGCCGACCTGTGGGCTGAACGATCACGTGTGAAACATCCACCAGTTTTTTGTGCTTAGAGACGGGGTGGGGGGCGTGGGAAGGAGAAACGACAACTTTGCCATTTCCTTGTCATTTCCACCTTCTCTTCCCTACGCCTTTGAGGTTCAAGGGTCATTGTCATGTTGTATTAAGCATTGGCTTTTGGTGTGTGCACACTCACGCACACACACTCATGCACACGCGCGAACACACTCACTCACATGCACTCATGGGTACACACGCACTCACACTCACGCAGGCACACTCATGCACACACATGTACTCACGCACACCCACTCAGGCACACACACTCACGGGCAATGGGATAGAAGGCTATAAAACACCAACAAGAGCCAATGGGCCGCCCGAGGCCCAGACCGGGCCCTGTGCCCTGTTTGGTTAGGACCCGGCTGTGCGTGGGGAGGGCCCTGTGGGCAGACCCTGGAACCTCCCTCCCTGCTGTCCCCTGTCCTCTGTGCAGGTGACTTCACCTTTGCCCTCAGGAACACATCACGGCCACAAAGTGTGCAGGACGCAGGAAAGCCATGTCTCCCAGGATAGGTTCCCTGAACCCTGGTCCTGTGGGGGGTGCCCTATGCACCAGGGGGGTGCCCCATGCCCCGGGGGTGCAGGGCCAGAGGCGTCTGGGAAACCTCCTGCAGCCCTTCTCCTCCTGGCAATTGGAGGCTGCACAGCAGAGCAAGGCCCTGCACACCACAGCAGTTAAACCGGGCTTGACGCAGGTGTCCCAGGCTATGTGGTCCAAGAGCTCCCTGGTGGCCCCCGTGGCCTTAGTGTGGAAGAGGCGGTCTGTGTCCCAAGCCGGCTGGAGCTTCACGCAGGTTCAGTGCCGAGCGCCGGGGCTGTGCAGGGCTGTGGCCGGCCCTCCTCAGCACTCCAGAGCGTTGACAGCTGGCCCCTGCCTTGGCAGTGCCCGGCTATCCAGGCTGTGATGTATTATATTTCCAGGACCATCCTGGGAAGGTGGAATGCCACCTGTGCCTGTCCCATTCCTGCCGTGCCATGCACCTGCATTTCCCCCTCGCTCCCGTGGGAGAGGTGTCCTCAACTGTGTCCTGCCCTCTCCTTCCCTCTTGGAGTCGTCGACGATCCACCTCACTCTTGAATCAGCCCCAGTGACCAGGCTAGAGCCAGGGACAAGCACAGTGTAAAAGACGCCTTCTAAGAAATGGCAAGGGTCTGTTGAGCTTCATGTGCTCTGGTCTAGCACCACGAGTTGAGACACAGGGTCTGTGTCATCTTCTACACCAAAGTCACTGAACATTAGATGCAGAGATAAAGGTTTCTCTTGGAAAAACTATGCAATATTTCCTTAGCTTTCTCTAAAGAAGATGAAAGAAGAACAGGTAAAAATGTGGAAAGAGGAGAATTGGGTAGAATATCCTTCCTTTTGGCTCCATCTGTTCATGAACTCTATGGTCCAACCTTCCTGCAGGAAATAAGGAGACAAAAAGAGAATGATGGTCCTAGTGAGACGAAAGGATGGTGAAGAAGACGCCAGGAGCAGCGAGAGGTGACTCAGGCTGGGCAGACACTCAGCTGGTGGACAGAGCACGGCAGAGAACCGAAAGCCGAGAGACCCACACAGGGGACAGGGCGAGACGGAGAGGGATGAACCCCGTGTAGAAAGAGAGGGATGGGCCAGAGATTTCCTGTGGCCATACGTGCTTAAGGATGGCCCCGTACGTGCTTAAGAATGGCCCCGTAAGGTGACAAACTGTCGCAGTTTGCCTGGGATTGTTGTGGCGTTAGCACTGAAAGTCCATGTCCTGAGACGTCAGGAAGACGGGCTCTTCTAGTCCAAGGGGACCCCAGAGAAACCTTCCAACTGAGTTCCCAGCCAAGACAGGATGGGACACGCGTCATTGTACTCTTCCCATGCTAGAAGCCACCAGGCCCTTTCCCTAAGGGCCAGACCAGCATTCTTTCTTGATCACCAACCATGAAGTGATTTGTAACAGTACACAGAACATGAGCAGAGAGGGTTCGTGTCCTTGTTTTACCTTTTGACAGAGAGGGCCACCATTTCTGGCCCCATAAAAGGGCAGAAAAATCTCCATTGCACAGGCGCATGCTTCTCTTTTTATAAATATTCATGACTCCTCCTATAGCTTGTTAAATATTCAAACTTGGCCATCCCACCCAGTACAAACTCCTGTTCCCATTGTCCGTCCCCATAGCACAAGTTCCTGGCTTGTAGCTGGGTTCCTGAGTTCCAGCTGGCTACAGTGGCCACTCGCAGGCTGTAACCCTCACGAGAAGCGAAGTTCCCCTTTCCAGATTATGAACCTTGTTATGTTTTGTCAGTTAACAGGTCTCTTCTCTCTCACCTGTGGGGGGGGTCTTCACTTTGGATCACGATTGGTGTCAAAGTTGTTCAGAGAAATAGAACCAATAGCAGATACACACACATACACATGTAATCATGTGCACAGATACACACACATATACATGTAATCATGTGCACAGATACACACATATATACATGTAATCATGTGTACACACATACATGTAATCATGTGCACAGATACACATATAGACATGTAATTATGTGCACACACATATACATGTAACCATGTGCACAGATACACACATATACATGGAATCATGTGCACAGATACACACATATATACATGTAATCATGTGCACACATATACATGTAATAGTGTGCACAGATACACACATATACATGTAATCATCTGCACAGATACACCCATATACATATAATCATGTGCACAGATACACATCTATACACTATATACTCATAAATGCATACAGATATATGATTTTATGAAACGATGTTTATTTTTAGGAACTGGCTCACACAGCGGTGGGACCGGCAAGTATGACCCTGTAGGGCAGGCACAAACTCAGCAGGACCTGTCAGACGCTGCCGTCTCAAGGCAGAATCTCTTCTCTGGGCAAACGCAGTAACGTCTGAGAAGACACAGTCATCCTATGGAGAGACTGGTATTCACATCAAGGGAAGCTCTTTACTGGCAGATGCTGGCAACAACCCACCTGTGAACATGGACCTGGAAATCGCGTCCTTCCGTCTGTCTTGGAACTCATCAATTTGGAAACAAGCTTCTTCAGCCCTCCGAGGAGGGAGACTACAGTGACCTGCCCAGGAACACCTGTGTGGATAGGATGAGGCCACAGTCCCAGGGGAGGCTTTGTGGACTTAATGACGGAGCTTTTGAGTGTGTGCGTGATTGCTAAACATTGAACCGTGATGCCCCAAAGCCAGCAAGGATGCAGAGCTGCGGCGCGTTGTCTAGCAACTTCGCTGGGCTACGGAGGGAAAAGGCTCCCGGGCACGTCCCGGGGAAGCAGGCGGCAGCTCGTAACACCCGGGTTGTTGCAGACCTGTTAGGAAACCGATGACTTATTTGCATAGCATCACGCTTGAGGTGCTCAGCCAACATTCCCAGGACGTGTTTTATCTACGGATGTCCACGCGGTGCCCGGGCCGGGCACGGAGAACCCCCAGCTATTTGCTTTCACTGAGCAAACAGTGGTTTCCATTAGGAACCTTGTTCAGCTTTTCTGAAACCTTGGAAAAGGCACACAATAAATATATTTTGATCTTTATGACTGCCCTAAGCAAAAAGACAGGTGCTTCTGGTAACAGAATAATTCCGAGCAGCTACAGAAAATTTTTCACATGCTCAGAATGCTAAAAATACTCAAAGGGATGGAAATAAAGATATGTTATAAGGTTATAAGTATAGATTCGGATATAGATAAAAATATAGTTATCCCTGTATAGAGAGAGAACAGGGAAGAGAGAGACAGAGAGATGTAAAATAAGGTTTCTTTTTTGTTTGTTTGTTTGTTTTAATAAAGTAAGCACCGTAGGGCCATTTTGAATCTCAAACTTGTCATATTATAATTCACTAAAATTAAATGTCAACTTCAAATTTTAAAAAAATATGAAAGATTAGCATGGTCACTTGATACCTATTTATTATTTTTATTATACAATATGATAAGTTACTTATTTACACGGGTCTGCTTTATTCATTTTTTGTCAATGTCTAGCTCATAACAAACTGTAAACAGCAAACACTGAGAGTACATGGCTGTTCCCCTTGTTTTAATAGAAGTTCAACGTCCCCATCGTTAATTCAATGTTGACGACAACAAAGTTATTCATGGTAGTTGTGCATCATCTACAATTTCATGTTAATGAAAGTGCACTATGAATTGCTCTACGCTTATCAGAAGAGATACGTTCCATAAAAACCAAATGCATGTATCATTTCCCATTTTGAAATTAAATCACCTCTCATTGCACCACACTGATCATTTTTGTGTGTAGTTTTCCGTTCACGGTAAGGTGCGTGCAGGTGTGCATGCTATGGGCAGCATCCGTGGATTGACACGGACGTTTTTACCAGTATGGTAACTCTCCGCTTTGCAGTGACGTCCCCACCCGGTGTGGCATTTCTCCTGGACTTTGAAGGCACTGGCTGCTATGTTCCATGCTCCAAAGGAAAAAAAAAAAATTCTCCTTGTTGTTTCAATAAGCCTTACATGTTTTATCTTTTAATTGCCCAAAATGTCAGCACAATTTTATTTTACATAAAGCTAATATTTATTCTAGTGTAAATATTATCCAGGGATGTTTGGGGTAAACTCTAAGGCACAGGAGGTGCGGTTTGAAGGACAATCCGTGCAAGAGTGTCTGAAACGCAGCCCCGGAGGCTCTCGGATCGGGGCTCGTTTGTCTTTGCGTCCAGCCCTGAAGAATGAGGACACTCACCCCTCCGTAGCTTCACGTGGCGGGAAAATCTGATTCCTGGTACTAAAGTTGTCTGTTCCAGGAGCGCTTATTTCCAAAGATGATACATTTGGCAAAATGGTCTTAATGCCTGATACTGTGTGGATGAACATGAATCTCTGAAAGAGGCTCATTTAAACTCATTTTTGAAAGAATCAGATTAGTTCCTTTTGTTTGTTTGTTTGTTTCCCTCTTTGCTGCATAAAAGCAATTCAGGCAAAATTAACTGTCTCTTGGAGCAGGTGTGACAGAAGCGTCCCCTCCACGAGGCCAGGGGAACCCAGAGCTGCTTGACCGCGAGCGGGGGGATCACGGTTCAGAATGACTCTTTGGCGTATTTAGGTCAAACTCTTGATGTTCCTGCCCCAAACCACTTACGTATGAGAAAGCTGTGAAACCGCTGTCATATCAGAGCAAGTGCGTACACCTGCAGTCTGGCGTGCAGGTACCAGACCTGAAGACTGCATGTCTTCCGCCACAGCTGGAGGAGAACCTCCCGTTTGCTTTTTCCTGCCCTCAGCCTGGGGACCCGCGGGCCCCAGGGCAGGTGCGGCGCTGTCTGGCTCCACGTCCCGAGCATCCTGCCTGCCAAGCTCCACCGCGCGTACACACCTCTGCCGGGGGGCCGTGGGGTTTCCATCAGCAAAACGCCTTTTGTTTCCCTCGTTTCGCTTATTTAGAAATAGGATGAAGGATATATTTTTTGTCTTAGAATATACTTTTTATCAAATTTCTCACGTTGGATTCCATAACAAGCAAACTAAATAGTCTATGAGATCTAAGACAAAAATCCAGTTTTGTCTAAATTATATACAAAATGGAAACAATTATGTCCCGGGGAGTTAGCTATTTCTGGTCCGCATCTGCAGCTCCCGGCGTGGGGACAGCCACCCTGCCCGCAGGGGCCGGGAGGAAGGGCTGAGAGGCGCAGGGGAGCGGGTGGGGGGGGGGACCGAGTGGCAGGAAAACCTCCCAGACACAGGCACTCGCCCAGGGCTCGGGACTGCACCACCCCCTCAACAAATGTCACTGTCACCCGGGGCGCGTCCCCTTGGGGTTATGAGGTCTGGTTTTATGGTGCAGGGCGTGTTTGTCATCCTCTGACGGCCTGGCTGGCAGTCCTGTGGTTTTAAGTAATTATCACATTTCCACATGTTAAAATTCACATGGGAAGCATTACCACTCGTCTTAATGAAAGCGACTTGCCGGGAAGTGAGACTTCTGACCCGCCGGGTGCCGTCGGTGGCCGGGAGACACATTTTCGGCTCTGAGGTTTTCTAGAGCAGTTTGTGTGGATTCATGTTTCCTACTTTTATGACTTAGTAGAGGTTTTCCTAAGAAGAAAGGGAAAATTTACTTATTAAAAAATATTATTAGTTTTGTCAAGTCCCATTTATTTATTTTTGCTGTTTCTGTATTTGCCTTAGGGGTCTTACTCATAAATTCTTTGCCTAGGCCAATGTCTGGAGGAGTTTTCCCTGCATTTTTTTTTTCTAGAACTTTTATGGTTTCAGGTCTTACATTTAGGTCTTTAATCCATCTCGAGTTAATTTCTGTGTTTGCTGAGAGATAGGGGTCCAGTTTCATTCTTCTGCAAGTGTCTGTGCAGGTTTCCAACACCGTTTGTTGCATAGGGTGTCCTTTCCCCAGTGTCTGACTTGCCATCATTAAAAAGCCAGACAACAATAGATGCTGGAGTGGATGCGGTGAAAAGGGAACTCTTGCACACTGTTGGAGGGAATACAAACTGGTACAACCCCTATGGAAAGCGGTACGGAGGCTCCTCAAAGAACTAGACGCTGACTTGCTGTTCGATCCGGGAATCCCACTGCTGGGTATCTCGTGCCCAGAGGAAGAGAAGTCATTATGTCAAACAGACACCTGCACCCGAATGTTTATCACAGCGCAATTCCCAGTTGCGAAGGTAGGGAACCAACTTAAGTGCCCATCAACTGATGAGTAAGGAAAATAAATGTGGCGTATACACACCATGGACTGCTACTCGGCCATAAAAAGGAATGAAATCATGTCTTTTGCAGCAACTTGGATGAAGCTGGAGACCATTATCCTAAGTGAAGCATTTCAGGAATGGAACAGCGTGTACCACACTTCTCACTTACGAGTGGGAGCTAAACGAGGGATAGACAGGGTCCCAGAGAGCAGTGATGGACACTGGAAACAAAGAAGCGGGCCTCAGAGCCGGGTGAGGGATGAAAATCTACCCATCATGCACAACGTGCTCTACTCTGGGGACCAGTACGTTGGAAGCCCCGACTTCAGCATTAGCCACACAACAAAAATCACTTGACCCCTAGTTTTTTAATGAGATAAATAAATAATAGTATTCGTTCTTATGCCATTATTTTTAATGGAATAAAATTATTTTTTTCCTTGAAATTACCAATGTGTCCTCTGGACCCTTTTATACAGTCTAAGATAAAAGTTATGATCTTAATGACTTTTCTCCCTATATCTTGAAGTATTTCGCAATGTTAGCATTCTAGGACATACTTCATCATTACTCATTAATAATTTCCAAATATGCCTTAACAAAACAAACACCAAGAAAGGAGTAAAAGAATGATGAAATCACATAAAAAGATAAAAAATAATGAAACGTATGGTTATTATTTTGTTTTCTTTTTGTGTTGCCCAAAATATTGCACCATTTTCCAGAAGATGTGAAAAATGCCTTGGGACACTTTCTTTGTAGTTCAGTTTTAGTTTCATTGAGCGTGTTTAAAAGTTTAGAATTTTTCAGATTCTGCACATAATGGTAAAGTGAAAAGAAATGAAAGTAGAAGATATTTCACAATTTTTAGACAAATAGGAAGGTTGATACCAAGACACGGATGCTGATGATAATAGTGGAACTGAAATCTCAGAGCATGATTGTCAGATGTTCTGGATGCATTTTCTCAAACTCAAGGATTTTTAGGTGAGCAAATATTTCTACAGACAAAAAGGAAATAAGGTACTTTCTCTCCCATTCAGTCGTCCACTAGGAAGGACTCCGTTGCACAATTGACAGGGACAAGAAGGTGCACTGTCTTGTCTTGCTGATGGGACAGGGCAGTACTTGGAACTGTTATGATGTCTGGGCACTGAAATCTACTTGACATGGGTCTTAACTGGACACTATGCAGCTGTGCACGCAAAGCAATTAGAGGGAAATAGATGATGTAAAAGGAAAAAAAAGTCATTGAGTTTACTCTTTTATTTAGTGATAATAAAACTAAAAATGAAAGCTATTTGCAATTATGGAACAAATAAGACAGCTGCCCTCTCTCTTCAAGAAAATTATAAACTGCTAAAAAATTTCTTTTAAATTCTTTACTGTGCTTTGACAGTGCAGGTACAAGAAGAAAAACTTGAAGTAATGATAAGCAGAAAACTATCAGAGGAATATTTGGAAACCGGAATCAGTTTTTACAAAGAAGTTACATTCCAGGTTTACTGTACAAGAAGATTTATGAGCAGATAGTATATCCAGAGGACTTTGCCCATTTCAGATACACAGACCTTCAAGTCTGGAAAACATGGAAGAAAAACTTATATTTACTATGTTAAAATTTTTCTCAAAATTTCTAACAATTTTTTAGTGTCCTTTTATCCTTACAATGGTAAATGTTTTGTCAAATGACTTAAAATATAAGTAAATAAAAATGAAAAGGGTCCATTGTACCCAGCAATCAATGACGATGACTATCTTTTCTTTCTTTTGAAATTCTGATTGTGTTAGTGAGGGCTCTGCAGAGAAAATGAACCGAATAGAAAGAGATCTATTATAAAGAATTGGCTCATACCTTTATGGAGGATGAGATGTCCCAAGCTCTGGCTGTCAATTGAAAGTCCTGGACAACCGATGGGTCTGGACCAGTCCTGGTCCGAAGGCCTGAGAAGCAGGACAGCCCGTGGTTCTGGTCTGGGTCCAAGCCCAGGCAGGAGAAGACAGACTCCCAGCTCACAGACAGTCAGAGAGGGGGAGTGAATTCTCATCCTTCTGTTCTGTTCTGTCCCTCAGTGCATCGGACGACACCTACCCATATTGGGGTGACTTAGTCTACCTACTCAAATGCTAATCTCACCAGCAACGCCCTCACAGACATGCCCAGAAATAATGTCTAACCAATGTCTAACTGCGCCCGAGGCCCAGCCACATTGACACATGAAGTTAACCAGCACGCGGAGGGTCCAGGGCACTCGGTATCAGAAGTGATGGTCTGAGCTGACAAGTTCATCTCCACTTAACCCTATAGCCATATCCCACTGGAATATTAGTTGCCTAGTAGTCAACTAATAAGTGACTGGGGCTTAGGAACTTAGTCTAGACAGAATGGAGCTCACTTCATGGAAGACATGAAACAAATGAAAGCATGAATGTGGCCAGAAAACAGCAATTCAAACCGATCAGGACACAGCCAAATCCCAAATGGATATTCGATCTGTCGAAGGACAGGAAGGAAAGCAGGAAGAAAGAAGGAAGAGGGAAGGTGCGGAGGCAGAAAGGAAGAGAGCAGGCAGCACGCAGGTGGGGTGGACAGACAGACGTGCTCATCAATCCTCTGGCAGAGGCGGGCACTGCACCCCGGGTCAGGGCACCGTGCACCTGCTCCAGGAATCCCACAACAGGTCGCTAATCTTAGCACTCATACTTGCGGGGGACATCGGCAGAGAGAACTGTAGACTGGGATTAAAGGGAGACGTGGCTGAAGTCAAAAGGCACTGAAAAATAGCTCAGGGGCAGCACTGGGGTCAGGACCCCAGACACACCTTCCGGAAGCCAGAGGGGCCCCGGGAATCCTCCCCACGTGTTCCTCTGTTCTCACGCTTTGTAAGACGTGCAAAACTGAGACATCTTTGCATCATTTTTCTTGAGGGAGGGAGGTCCGAACTTTAGGCCTTACAAAACCTGGACCGGCGTCTGGTCAGCAGGGTGACCCCTAGGCCAGGGGAACTGACTCAGCTGCCCGGCGCGCAGCACAGCCGCCGGCTACGGTCTGTGGGTGCCCGGGTCTCTTTTCTGACACGTGCACAGAGGTAGCATGGCAGACCAGACCTCCAGCCCTTTCGGTTTTTTGCCTAGTAGGTGTGAAATAATGCTCATTAAGGAGAGGAATTACATCACTGAAATGAATCGCTGTGATGCTGTCGGTCCCTTGAAAGGACCTCAGAGCTCAGGAGCCGTTGCTGGGGGGGTGGGGTCTGGACAGTGAAGGGTGAGTCTGACTTCTTTCTGTCTCATTAGGAGTAAGGAAATAGAAGAGTTCCTGAAGGCTCAGTTTGCTTTTCCAAAGTGATGGAATTCTATCTGGGTCTTCACGGTTCTAAGGAGGATAAACGGCTCTTTGACGAAGCCTTGGTCGGCCGGGAAAGTTCCCCCACACCTGTCCCTTCCTCACTTCTCCCCCATCTGTGAACCTCCAAGAGATGTTTCCTTAAAATAGAAGAAAATATGCTGTATACATAGCAAACAAACACTTGCACATCAAAATGCTTTAATTGTGCAAATATGGGTTTACAAAAAACAAGTAGAAAACACAAGTAAAACTGTAACAGCCCAAGACAGTGTCAAGCTCCATAAATGTTACCGTCCCGCGTGTTCTCCTGGTGACGATGTTGTCCGTCTTCTCATCGCCACAGCCTGATTTAAAAGTGAACTGCACGTCTCCTCATCTCCAGGGCCGTGTGCGGGGTTGAGTTCTGCCCCACGCCCGCAAACGTCCCAGAACGTGGCCTTCCCAGGAAGCGAGTGACCACAGGTGGCGTTAGTCAGAAGAGGGCAGGCTGGCTCAGGTGGACCCCGCATCCAGTGACTGGCATCCTCCCAACAAGGTCCTGTGAAAACAGGGGTACCTGGAGACACCAAGGGACGAGGCCACATGAGGACAGAAAATGGAGTGAGGCATCCACAAGCTGAAATTTCCAGGAACCACCAAGAGCCGGAAGAAACAGGCAGGACCCTCTCCTGAGCCTGCGGAGGGAGCGTGGCCCTGCCCAGAGCTTGGCGGGAGGCTTGCGGCCTCCGACACGGTGAGAGAGTAAATGTCTGTTCTTTTCAGCCCCCACGGCTGTGGTCACCTGTAACAGAAGCCCCCGGACACTAGTAGAGACCACAGGGCCAGCGACAGCGCAGCCCACTTGTCCCTGTGCAGAGAGGGACGGTGGCATGCACGAGCTCACCCGAGGCCCATGCAGAGCAGCATCTCGGCCCTTTAGGAGACCCCAGGATCTGTTTGGGTGGGACACCGGGGAGAACAGTTGACGAGCAGATGGTTCTAGGGTCATGATTGTTAGCACTCAGCACTCACTGGACTGGAGCGCGCAGGCTCCCTTTGGGCAGGACCAGTCTGGGGTCTGGGGGCTCCTGCTCAGCTGCGGGAGAGCAGAGAGCCCGGCCGGGAAGCTGAGTGCTTGTCTGGGGCCGTCCTGGGCCTCCCCTGTGGGGGGCTGTGAGGCCCGCGGGTGCTGGGACAGGTCATCGGCTCCACATCACAGCAAGCCCGAGCTGACCCTCACTGGTGCCACCACCCCGCGGAACGAGGCCATCACAGATGGCAGTGGAGGGGCAACGAGCCACGACCCAAAAGGGGTAAGAAGGGTGCGGGGCCCGTCGCGCACAGTAAGCAGTTGTCATCGATCATTTGTAAAATGCCACAGTACGGTGACCCTCCACGCAGGGCGGCGGCCGGTACTTAGCAGGCTAGTGGCTCTGATGCCCGGGGCTGCGCTCATTTGCAATTTCCACGACGGCCTGGGGACTGGGAACAGAAACGGTTTGTGCAGACTGGACTCCTTGGACCAAGTATTCCTTTTTTCTTTTTCTTTTTAAGACCTAAGTCACAGGGAAGATTGATGCATCTTTCTCTTTGCAGGTTCCCTAGGGTTGTAATTTGCTTAATGCTCTTAGTACTGACCTGACATAGCTGGAGGGGACGACTTAGAGGACTAAGCCCCCAACTTTGTTCGTCAAGAGCAGGCTCCCCGGAGCCACAGGGCAAATCCTGGCAGGTCACCGCAGGTTTCCCACTGAGGAAAACCAGGTTTCCGAGCAGGGGGCTCCCACAGAGGATGCCCCTGCTGACAGGGCGCTGCACTGCGGAGGGGGCTGCTGGCCTGGACCGCGAAGGGTAAGGAGTGAAGCAGGTGGCTCTCAGCAGCAAAATTGTCAGAGGTCTGCAGAGTGTTCCAGAAGAAACTGAAAACGTGATGGGCAGACGTGAGCATTTTAAAGAGGCTTATTTTGTTTAAAACATTTGTAAGAATCCAAGTATCTAAAACATACAGGTGCACAGGATCTTGGCAGCAAGCACAGTGATTCCCCTTCCTGGACACACCCCCCTGGGTGGCGACCGCTGAGCGCGCACCGGAATCCTCCAGCTCAGCTGCAATTGCGGTGCACGAGGCCACCGCAAGTGCCTGGCAGGATGGACAGCGTTTCAGGGCAGGGCGGTATGTATCGTCATGACTACGCAGTCCACGCAGGAAATAGCACGAGTGACACATTCAGTAGCAGGTGCCTTAATGCTGACTTCAGGGTCAGAAGCGGCTAGGGACATGCTCCCTGGTGTCGTGTGGGCTTTGTCACCTGTGCCGTCATGCTCACAGCAACTTCATCAGACTCTTGGTTCATCAAAATCACATAACGGTGGGTCGTGTGATAATGGAGTTACTCTATAGGCAAAAATTAATATTTTTATCTCTCGTTTTCAATAAATGTTATACAGATCACCTTTTTTTTTTTAACCAGAGTATTTAAATAATTACAAGGCTTGTTCCCGTGGCAAATTTTTAATCTAATTTATTGTGTTAAACTTAGAAATAATACATACTTTTTTTTTTAAATAAATGTGTGTCCTTGGGTGAGGATCCAAGGATCGAGGATGCTAAAAACAACCCTTCCCATTTCTTTCTTTCCAGTTTGTACTCCTATCTCCAGCATCCGTAAATTATCCTTCCAGAATTTCAGAAGATTAAATGAAATAGACATCGTTGAGATCTGTGATATTTAGATAGTTTTACAATTATAACCCTAAAAGAAATGTTAAAGTTCAGTACATGGAAAAGCATTTGATTGCATCTGTTGTTTTTTTTTTATTAAATAAATCCTTATTATGTTTTTAGTGATATTTATTAATATCAATCTAGCTAAATGCAAACTAAAAGTACTCTGTGTTTTAAAGTCTGTAGAAGACAATTCATTAAATGACAGGATATTATCAATCTATACTAGTTATAAGATTAATAAATAACTACAAAATGTGCATTAAATATTTATACGGGCATCCACATATGTGCATACACAACACGCTTACGCTGGTGGAGGAAAAGTCCTGAAATGCTATCAATAGGAATATTGAAAGATATTCGTCAACAAACAACTCACAAGAACATTAGGGAATGAAGAAATTAAGTAATAGAAACATTGGGTTTCAGGGCATCTGGCCTTATGACATATTTTTTTCTACTTCTAGTCCATTAATTTTTAATCTCTGTGATTAAATTGCTAGTGTAGAGACCAAATTTAAATGACTGATAATGAACTAGATTTTCTCAATTTTTCACTTATAAATGCATTACTGTGGTGTACTATCTAATATTTCACTGGGCTAAACAAATGCATACATAAGCATAACATTATGAATGATTTATTTATTTCCAGGATATTATAAAGCCATGTATTAATTGGTGAAAATATGACCTGAAGTGAACTAGGGGAAAATAAAACCTCAGGTAACGTGCACATAAAGGGAGAAGAACCAGCATCATAATTTTTCAAGTGGGAGAAATAGTTAATATAAAAAGAAAAAAATACTTGTTAATTCCAAGCTTATCAACTCGCTGTTATAGGATTTCACTTCTCAGGGCATAAAACACTGAATGTTTAGGGTCTCTGTGAATAAGTTAGGATTGTTTAACAAGATTTAAGGAAATTCAGCAAATGAAAACTGCTGTTTTCTTTTTAACCTCAGTTTCTTCATTTATAAAATGTTGGTGCTAAATTATTCCCAGTACAAAAAAAAAAAAAAGTCCATACTTTAATATTTCAGTAGGCAAGGATAATTAGATAATTTCTTTTTTAATAAGTTTTATTTTAAAATATTAAGGGGTGCAAGTGTTCTTGTTACAGGAATGAATTGTATAATGCTGAAGTCACTGAAGCCAAGGTTTTTAGTGTGCCCATCACCCCGGTTGTGTACACTGTACCCAACAGATGAGTTTTTATTCCTCACCCCCTACTGTCCCCTGTTCTTACTTTCCAATGTCCTTTACACCACTTTATGACTATGTCTACCCATCATTTAGCTCCCACTTATTAGTGAGACCAAGTGGTGTTTGTTTTTCCATTCCTGAGATACTTCACTTAGGGTAACAGCTTCCAGTTCCATGCAAGTTGCTGCAGACGACATTACTTTATTCGTTTTTGTGGCTGAGTGGTACCCCATGGTATATATTTATTTGCCACATTTTCTTTATCCACTCATCAGTTGAAGGGCACTTAAGTAGGTTCCATTATCTTTGCAATTATGCATTGTGCTCTGATAAACATTTGGGTACAGGTGTCTTTTTGATGTAATTACTTCTTTTCCTTTAGGCAGATACCCAGCAGTGGGATTCCTGGATCAGGTGGTAGGTCTACTTTTAGTTCTTTGAGGTTGTACTGATTTCGCACCAACAATGTGTAAGTGTTCCTTTTTCACTGTATCCACACCAGCATCTATTGCTTTTTATTTTTTAATAATGGCCATTCTGATAGGGGTAAGGTAGTATCTCGTCATGGTTTTAATTTGCATTTTCCTGATGATTAATGACGTTGAGCAGTTTTTCATATGTTTGTTGGAAATTTGTTTGTCTTCTTTCAAAAAACCCTCTCTTCATGTCTTTTACCCACTTTTTAATGGTTTTTTTGTTTGTTTGTGTCTTGCTGATCAGTCTGAGTTCTTTGTTGATTCTGGATATTAGCCCTTTGTAAGATGTATAGTTTGTGAATATTTTCTCCCACTCTGTAGGTTGTCTCTTTACTCTGTCAATTATTTCCCTTGTTGTGCAAAAACTTTTTAATTTAATTAAGTTCCATTTATTTATTTTTGTTGTTGCTGTACTTGCTTTTGGAGTCTCACTCATAAGTTATTTGCCTATTTTACTAGAAGACTTTTTCCTACAGGTTCTTCCAGAATTTAGGTCTTTAATTCATCTTGAGTTAACTTTTGTATATGGTAAGAGATAGGGATCCAATTTCATTCTTCTGCATATGGCTATCCAATCTTCCCAAAACCGTTTATTGAATAGGGCATCCTTTCCCCAGTGTATGTTTTTGTCTGATTTGTTGAAAATCAGTTGGTCATACCTATATGATTTTATTTCTGGGTTCTCCATTCTGTCCACTAGTCTATGTATCTTCATACCAGTGTTATGCTGTTTTGGTTACTATAGCCTTGCAGTATAGTTTGAAGTCAGGTAATATGGTGCCTCTAGATTTGTTCTTTTGGCTTATGATTGCTTTGGCTATTCAAGCTCTTTTGGTTCCATATGATGGTTATTTTTTCTAGAGTATTTTTTCTAGATCTGTGAAAAATGATGTTGGTGTATTGATGGGAATTGTGTTGAATCTGTGAATTACTCTGGGCAGTATGGACATTTTAACAACGTTGATTCTTCCAATCCATAAACGTGAGATGTTTTTCCATTTGTTTGTGTCATTTATGATTTCTTTCGTCAGCGTTTTGTAGTTTTCCTTGTAGAAATCTTTCACCTTCCTGATTAAGTATATTCCTAGGTGTTGTATTTTCTTTGCAGATATTGTAAATCATATTACATTCCTGAGTTGACTCTCAGCTTGACTATTATGAGTATATACAAATGCTACTGATTTGTGTGCACTGACATTGTAACCTGAAAGGTTGGTGAATTCATTTATCAATTCTAGGAGTATTTTAGAGGAGTCTTTATCTTTTTATAGATACAAGGTCATATCCTTGGCAAACAGGTATAATTTGACTTCCTCTTTTCCAATTTGGATGCCCTTTATTTCTATCTCTTGCCTTGTTGCCCTGGTTAGGAATTCCAGCACTATGTTGAATAGAAGTAATGATGGTAGGCCCCTTGTCTCATTCCAGTTCTTAGTGGAAATGCTTTCAACTTTTCCCCATTCAGCATGATATTGGTTGTGAATTTGTCACATATAGCTTTTATTATTTTTAGCTATGTTCCTTCTATGCCTAGTTTGTTGAGGGTTTTTATCATGAAAGGGTGCTGGCTTTTATGAAATGTTTTCTGTATCTACTGAGGTGACTGTATGGTCTTTGTTTTTACTTCTGTTTATGGAGAAAATCACACTTATTGATTTGCATATATTAAACTATCCTTACATCCCTGGGATGAAACCAATTTGATAATGGAGGATTATCTTTTGGATGTGATGTTGAATTCGGTTTGCTATGACTGGGCGCAATGGCTCATGCCTCTAATCCTAGCATTCTGGGAGGCCAAGGAGGGATGATCACTTGAGGTCAGGAGTTTGAGACCAGTTTGAGCAAGAGTGAGACCCTATCTCTACCAAAAATAGAAAAAAAACATTAGCCATGCATGGTGGTGCATGCCTATAGTCCCAGTTACTCAGGAGGCTGAGGCAGGAGGATCGCTTGAGCCTAGGAGTTTGAGGTTGCTATGAGTTAGGATGATGTCATGGCACTCTAGCCCAAGTGACAGAGTGAGACTCTGTCTAAAACAAAAGAACAAAAAGATAATGTTTAAAGGATGAAACTTAAAGCAAAGAAAAAAAAGAAAGAAAGAAAATTAAGCCGTGTGTGTGTGTGTGTGTGTGTGTGTGTGTATTTTCATCTGGTCTTAACAATATTAAGCCCATGAGTTGATCCATTTCTAACTCCTTTAAAAATTAAAATAAATTTAAAAACTAGTTTAATGTTCTGTCACAAAGTCCTTACTCTTTTTATGATGGAATATACATTTTTTATGTTTAACTTATTCAGTTCAGCAGTTACTTCAGTCTCCTCATACATGTAGAAACATCATTCTGTTATATCAAGTGATTCAGAACTTTGTAAAAGTGTCATCCAATGCTTGGGCAGATGTGCTGGCATCCTTTACACTCTTAGTCATGCCTGTATTCAGATGGGAGAAGAATAGTAACAACAGGAGCAGAAGATTTTATACTAGTAACTGAAACGTCTAACTTCAGTTAACAAGTCATGAGCCCTGCAAGAAAAAAGTCAGTGGAATGATGCAGAATGACATATGTATGTAGCAAGAATGAGAGGTCTTCTTATACTGAAGGAAGAACATGCCCACAGTGACATGTTGATATAGCTCAGAGTGCAGAATAACCAAAAAATTAGACAAGCGCTAGATTGTCAAGAGCAATGAATAAAGAATGAATACTAAGAAGCCTTGTCTTTGTCTTCAAGGCAATGAGGAGCCATAGATTGTTTTTATAAAAGGAGAGTCATTATTAGATTCTTGTGTAAAAATGCAACTTTGGAGGTGGCTAGACTTTGGAGTCAGAGAGGCCAATGAGAAAGCTATGTAGTAATGTGGCTAATATGATAAAATTATGACCTAAGACTATGGCAATGTGAAGAAAGAAAAGGGGTGAGGTTGTGAAATATTAAGGATATAGAATCATCATAACTTTGTGATGGATAACATATAGGCCTGGAGGGAGATTGCAAGGTAGAGATATACACAAGGCTTTCTACTGTAGTTGTCTTGGAAATATCTTTAAAAGTAAAGGAATACCAGTATCTGCAAAGTTGTTTAAGAAAATCTGAATAATATAATAAGAAATACAAAATAATTGGATTGCATACTGGAGAATAATAAATTTTTTAACTCTATCTATGGATGATATTATTATAAACTCAGGAAAAAAAAACAGAAATAAAAATTACTAGAATTTTATAACAAAATTTGGTAAAGTGGCTGGATATAAGCTAAATATACATAAAACATAATTTTCTCTATACTTTCAATATTCATTAGAAATGAAAATGGAAACAAATTATTCCTTTTTTCCAAAGTGGCAAGAACTATAAAATATTTAGAAAAAAAGCTTAACAAGAAAGATAAAAGGTCTAATTGAAAAACATAAAACAGATCAGTTATATGTTCAGCTATATCCATAGATTGAAAAATACCATTCTTTTGGGTAGAAAATTTAAAATTATAAAAATATTAATTCTGGATTTCTTGAGGCCAGTAGTTCGAGACCAGCCTGAGCAATGTAGGGGGACCCTGTCTCCACAAAAAATAGAAAAATTAGTCATGTGTGGTGGCCTGTGCCTGTAGTCCCAGCTACTCAGGAGGCTGAGGCAGAAGGAGCACTTGAGCCCAAGAGTTTTAGGTTGCAGGGAGCTATGATGACACCACTGCACTCTACCTGGGGAATTAGAGGGAAATCTTGTCTCAATATATATATATATATATATATATATGTATATATATATAAATACTTTTCAAATAATATACATGCAAGATGCAACTTTAATCAGAAGAAAACTTTATTTTGCACTGAATAAAATGGCTTGAAAGGCCAGGTATTATGAAGAAGAGACAATCCTGCTCACCAAAATCCACATGTGCACCTGCATGCAATGTGCTCTATTCTTAGGTTGAGGCCGCATGACCAGATCTGGGCAGTGGTCTGTAATTGAGAGTCAGTGTGATTTTTCTATTCACTTTTTCTTTCTTTTCTTTTCTTTTCTCTTCTTTTCTTTTCGTTTCTTTCTTTTCTTTCTTGACAAAGCCAGAAGCTGCACTTTGAAATGGTGGTTCCGCAGCAGGAGGATGTGGATCTCTGGGCCATCTGCTGGGGAAGAGCCGCACTAACCCCGCAGGTGGGGATTTGCAAGAGCAGACATACAACTGTTTAGTTATGCACTAAAACATCAAGGCTAATTGTTTCGCTTTTACCTAGCCTAACCTGACCAAAATAATATGGGAAAGTAAATGTCTTAGATTAGACAGTACAATTTTAAATACCAGAATAGTGAACAGGCACTTACCTTGACCTATTTTAAAATGTACACGAGGACATTAATATGAAAAGAAGTATGGCATTGGCATGATAGAATGTAATAGGAAATCTGTATGAAAATTAAGCGATACAGAAACAATGTATGACAAAATAGATATCTCAATTCAGGAGGGGGACATGGGTTGCCTAATAATGGCATTGATGTAATTAGCTATCTTTTAGAGCGGCAGTCCCCAAACTTTTTGGCATCAGAGACTGGTTTCATGGAAGGAAATTATTCCACAGACAGGGTTGGGGGTGGTGGGGTGGTTTCAGGACGATGCAAGCGCATTACATTTCTTGTGCAATCAAACCTGTCTGCTAATGATAATCTATATTTGCAGCCGCTCCCCAGCGCTAGCATCACCGCCTCAGCTCTGCCTCAGATCATCAGGCGTTAGATTCTCATAAGGACTGCGTGCAACCTAGATCTCTGGCATGCAGTTTATAGTAGGGTTCTCGCTCCCATGAGAATCTAATGGTGCTGCTAACCTGACAGCAGGCGGAGCCTTGTGGTGATGGGAGCGATGGGGGCGGCTGTAAATACAGAGGAAGCTTCGCTGGCTCAACCGCCGCTCACCTCCCGCTGTGCAGCCTGGGTCCTAACAGGCCACAGACCAGTACTGGTCCATGGCCCTTGGGTTGGGGACTGCAGATCTAGAGGAAAACAAAACTAAATCCCAACATAAACATATACTAAGCAAAATGTTAAAAATATCTTTAAAAATACATGAGAAATTTGAGAATCCTTTGAGAGGTATCTGTGTTATTTAAAAACAAAGAGCCTATGAAAATAGGCTAATGAAAGACAGACCTATCTGAACATCTTTTACAAAGCCAAAAGGTGACAAAAACCATCAAAGATAAGCAATATACTAGAAAAATATTTGCAACACATACAAACAATATGCGAACATCACAAGGGTTTTACAAATTGATAAGAAAAGGGAAACAAGATTGAATGGAAAGTCAATTCATGCAAAAGGCAGCACACATGGTTAGCAGACAAATGAAAGAGGCAGAATTCCATCATTAGAGAAATGCAAGTGAAGCTGATGGTGGGAAACATTCTTAAACCCCACTGATTTGGAAAAAAAAAAGTAAAGCGCAACAACGCTCAGTATAGATGAGGGTGCTTGGAAATAGAAACTTTCATAAACTGCTGGTAGCGATTGAAATGGCTGCAGCCTAGACGGGAGATATTTATGAATAAAGACGCATGTGCCCTTTCTTTTGGTAACATCAATATCAAAATATAAAAAACAGTAATATGTAAGGATGCCTGAACAAAATTACTGTGGTGTGTATGGTGGTTAAAGAGATCAGAATCAACAAGCATATCTATTAATAGGCTGGCAATGAATACATCGTATCTACCCATAGACTGAAATATTACACAGCTATTAACAAGAACGAGTTGTGTAGCTATTGCCTGGGAGAAATGCCAAGAGGTGAAACATTCAATCACAGTGTGATGAGTCTGGGATTATCTCTTTTCTGTAAAAGTTACAGAAAAAGAAAACTGTGGACAACAAAATAACCCTCTCTGTGTGTTCTGCTGAGTTCGTACAACCTCTCAGTCATGGCAAAGTAAGGACAGTTACCACCAGCTGTTACAGGGATGACCTTCAAAACAGACCCATGGGTAGAAGATAAAGCAAGTCATTTACCTTAAAAACATTTTTTGCATGTTTTCTCCGCTAGAATAATGAGTATATATTGATTTTTTGATTAAGAAATAGGACTCAGCAAGAAGAAAAATTGATGATATAGAAATTCCGGCAGGTTTAAGGACAAGGGCTCAGGGAGAAAGCCCCCAGGCCCCTCACTCCCCAGAAACCTTCAGGGAGGAGCCCCCAGAGAGGCGCGGGGGGATGTTCCCGCGGGAGCTCCGGAAGCTCACCTGTGCCTTGGGGGAAGTGGGTGGAACCCATGCAGGGCAAGTGCCGCAAGCAAGCTGTGGTGTTGGTGTTGTTGACTCTCTAACTGCCACTGAGGGCAGACCTGGGGGCTGGCTGGGCTTCTGACAACTGGCCAGTGGGGACAAGGTTACTGGTGACTTGACTGTGTAATGCTGACCTGTGCATACTGATGTTTTACCTAGAGATTTCTTGGCAAAACAGACGAAATGCATACTCATCATCAAAAGGAGACAGCTTTGCAACTGAACACGCTCTCTGCAACTTCATAAGTACAATTTTAAAAGGAGTAACGGAATTTTGGATGTAATTGTACTGTAAAACAAAGTAATATCCTTAAATTCTAAAATATTAGCCATTTTACTAGGCTGCCGTTACAGTGTTTCTTTTAGGTATACACAACACCTGTCACTTGAGAGACCCCTTCTGAGGAGCCCAGTGCAACAGAAAGTATTATTAATAAACATGCCATCAGCCCCCATATCCATGGGTGTCACGTCCATGGATTCAACCACGCGTGGATCAAAAATATTAGAATAGAAAACAGCAATAAAAAATAGCAATACAGGAATAAAAAATAACATATGCAAAAATATAGTGTAACAACTATTTACATAGCATTACATTGTATTCAGTACTGTAAGTAATCCAGAGATGTGTGTAGATTGTATACAAACATTGTGACATTTTATTTGAGGGACCTGAACATGGATATTGGGGTCCTGAAAACAATCCCCTATGGATACGGAGGAGCAGCCATATTTTATTTTTCTTACCTTTATTTTATAGTTATTCTTACCTAAGTGTGTCTGAATATTCTGGAATTATTTGACTATTTTTCCCTAAAATTATTTTATTTCAGATAGGAATGCAGTAGATCTTGGTTTGATTTTTTCTCTTTGTTTTATAAAGTAATATGATAAGCCTCAGTGATCAAAAATATAAAATACATAGTTATATACATACATACATAAATAATGACCTCTTATAATTCTGTATAATTATGTGGAAATGCAATAGAAAACAGTGTCAATATAAATCAAAAAATAGAAAAGAAGAAAAGACTTTCTTTACCAGATATCAAGGCTCATTTTAAAGTTACAGAAATTAACTTGGAATCCCGGTCTCACCCTTAGTAGCTGTCCACCTCTCTAAGCTTCTGTTTGGTCATCTGTAAAAGTCTGCAGACCTTACATTTGATTAGAAATAATAATTGGAAATTTTCTAATATATATTATAGTGGGTGCTCTGCTTGCACTGGAATTCTTTTTGTAAATGTTATTTTCTTGATAGTTATACATTTTGAGGGGAGAACAAATTAATAGAAATTATAAATTATTTCATTTTGCTTTGGATTTAAAAATAAGAAAACGCTACTTATTTCTATTTTAATTAGGTTATTAATTATAAAATATTTACTACACACAAATTAAAGGAAGGAGCCATTGTGCATTGGCAGTGCCCAGTGAAATAATTTTTGAGACTATTTCTTGGAAATTTTAACATGCTATGAAATTACAAAATTTTTTGTACTACTTTACTAACAATTTGCTAAAGTCTGAATATATGAAAAAAGCCAGAATATATCTCTGGCAATGCTGTAACTGACCCGACAGTGTCAATTTGCTGCAGAGATGCCCAAATCAGATTTATTTATGTTGTAAAATAGAACAGCCGTCCCCTAGGAACATCCAAGGCATCTCAGGTGACCTCTCGCACGCGGTGGTGTTAGCCGAGTGCCAATGAGTTCGTTGGGAGCCAGATGTGGCTCCGCCAGGACCCCGGCACCTGTGAAAAGGGTCAGGGCTGCACACGACAGAGCTCATACGCAGAGCTTAACAGCAGCTCAGTTTAAAACAAAGGCAGTTAGATCATATCTCAGGCTGTGTTTTATTTCCCTAAAGCGTCATGGATTCCCACCCCTCCCTTGCTCCCGCCCAAAGCTCTGCTCAGCACGTGCAAGGCAGGAGGCCGGATCCTTGTGCTTCCCATCCACGTCTGAAACTGACACCTGCAGGCCAGCCCTTCTGGAAGCACGTTCCAGAAAATGAGCCCTTGGGGCGTTATTCAGTATTATGCCCCCCCCCCAAGAAAACCAATTTAATGTCAATTAAGTTTGTGGAATTCTAGGCTAGAGACATGTATGCAGGTTTAGGTTGGATTTGGAGTTTGTTCTTGTTTTATTATCTATGTCTGTGATGCTTTTCAGAATTATGATGGCTTTAATCTCTGGGACATCTTGGGTCTCAGAGAGGGCAAGCAGGTTTTGAAGCAGTTTCTCAAGTTACTGGATCACTAAAGACTTTTTTCTGTGGACGTTTCACCGAACAGGAGAGCACTGAGCTCGTTGAGCATCGTGGCGGTTGTTGCTTAATTCATACCCTGGAAGAGAAATGTCACAAGGGTAAAACGTCACCAATTTGTCTTCACCAATTTAGAATTTGTGATAAATTAAGACCTGACTGGGGGTGGTGTTTGCCGGTTCCTTATCCATGGAGAAAGGGTTTGGTAAGCAAATTAATAAAGTAAAGCAGAGTTTTCCATGCTGTGTCCTGGGATATTAATAGGTATTCCATGGAAAAAGTATTTCACGGGCCAGTAAGTTCACGAAGCCGCATGAGCCCAGTCCACCCAGGAGAGCGGGAACACACGTGAGCATGGCAAAGGCTCCTGAACCGAGGGAGAGACCCCACTGCTCTCTCCCTCTCCCTGGAAGAGTAATCCCCTGGAATGTAGCCAGTGCTGTGATCAATAAGGCTGCACACGCTCTCTGTGGCCATCAGACGGGATTTCTCCAGCAGTGGAAGGAGGCAGGGAGGGAGGGAAAGTCAGCTCCCAAAATGAGAACACTGCCTTCTTGTCCGTACTCTCCTACTTCCAAATCCTACGCCTTCGGGTTCTGTGAATGGTTTCAAGGGTGGATATGAGCCAGTGCAGAGATCCTCAGCCCGCTATTACTGCCCTGCTCACCTGCAGACCCCGGACCTGTGATGAGGCACAAACAGCCACACGCGGCCCCAGCACTAGGACAGCCACTCACACATTCCGGGTCAATTGCGAACCGTTCTGACCTTCGTGTTAGAGGACGTTTCCTCTGCCCGGAAATGTTTTATCAGGTTGTTGTATCCATTTAATGGAAAAAAAAAAAAAACAACCAATTTCGAGGGAGCTGGTTTATGATTCAGAGTTTTGCTTGTTCACACTGGTCTCTGAGCTCCCGTTAGCCACGCTTTGGACGGTCACCTCCAGCTACCCTAAAGGAAGCCTTGGGCCCCTATTTAGAATGTCTGCAGAGTGTCCAAAGAAAAAGGTACAATCACTTATGCCCAGGTTTCCCATAACATGTCAAGAATAAAACTGTTGGCATTTAATCCACTTCTTGCAAATATACACAAACCCTTTTTATTTTATTTTATTTTATGGTGGTAAGAACACTAGACATGAGATCTACCCTCCTAACAAACTGGAGCTTGTATTACACAGTGTTGCCGACTGCAGGCGTGATGTTGGGCGGCAGATCTCTAGAACTTTACTCGACTTGTGTCAGTCGAGGAGCAGTTTCGCACTTCCCTCCCCCAGCCCCGGCAACCACCACTCTGCTCCCCGATTCTGCGACTGCGACTGGTTTAGACACCTCAGCTAGGTGGGATCCTGCGGTATTTGGCTCCCCGTGAGTGGCTTGTTTCCCGTAGCTTAATGTCCTCGAGGTGCATCCATGTTGTAGCGTGTTACAAACGCTGCTCTGTGGGAGACCACGAGCTTCCTGACTCAGTCAGTTATTAGACATGTAAGTGACCCCAAAAGTTCCACGCTGTACAACTTCAGCCAGAGATGCAGTTTTTCTCTTCCAATAAAATGACTCGCAACAGATCACCCTAAAGAAATTCCAGTGGGTGCTTCCCCCAAGTCACTCAGACGTGCTACTTGCAGGGTGACACTGGGGACCGGGTGCTTGCAAATTAGCCACTTAAGCTTTGTGAACGCACACATGGAGCAGCTGGGGCTCTCAAGACCGTGATTAGTATAAAACCCGTCGTTTCCGCCCTCCCACCCGGCCTCTTTACAGTTTTAACTGATTGTCATGTCCCTGTCCCTTTCATAACTCAGTCTGTGTGGGAGCTGTGGATAAAGTGATCTTCATCGTCGAGATCAAAGAATTAATCAAGCGAAACAGTAAAGAATGATTTCAGAAATCTTTTGAGAGAGATAAATAACTCAAAGTGATGAATTATTGAATCTTTAGGGTATATTTATTTATCAGGCAGTCAAAATTTGCCATTTTAAATCTCATTCCATTTTTCTTTCGTATTAGCTGGTTGTCTTCAAGGTGACATATAACCACTAAAACTGAATATGCAATCAACTTGGGATGTAATATGTGAAAACTTGATAAATCTATTCTATTATGTTTAAAAACAAACCTCCATAATGTTAAATCTGAAAAGCCTCAAATGATCTGTAATGAACAGGGAAATTCTGGCTCCATCCTGACCCGGAGCATTCTGAACAGTTTTGTGATTGAATCGTACACTCTTAGAAAGAAGCATTTAGTTTCTCTTGCTCCACTCAAAGGAAGGAGCACTCTTTCCAATATTCCTGAGAGACGCTCTTCCAACCACTTATTGGATAGTAAGTCACTAAGGAGCTCTATTCAGCAGAGCGTTGTTTACGTTTAGCACAAGCTCTGTTCACTATAACTTTTACTCAGTGGTTGAACCTAGCTTGTCTCCAGAACTACCAAGACTATAATCTGATCTCTCCTGCATATGAAAAAGCTTCAGATACTTGAAAATCCATCCAAGCATTCTACTTCCCCATTTAAATATTCCCAGTCTCTTCGATTATTACCCGTGATGGTGTAGAGGACTTGCCCATTTTAAGTTCTTCCCATGGGCATTTTATATGTTAGTGTTTTGTTTTTTTCTGATCGTAGCCTCCAAACTGGGTGTTCAGCTCTAAGGATAAGGTGGCCAGTGTAGAGCATAAAAGGAAAATGCACAAGGAGGTCACAGAACGCCTCTCTCTTGTCTTTCTCTGGATTCTGTACCTGAAGCAAAGGCAGACTGTGGGAGCAAGTACAAAGCCACGGTTCCGAGGAGGGACAGGGCCACAGCAGCCTGTCAGGTGCACCTGTCACACGGCGTCGGGTCACAGGTTTCAGTTCCCATGGAGAGAGAGAGACTGAGCATTAATAACTGCCTCTCTCTCCAGGTCCCGTTGAGATGTGTTTTCCTTAACACGACCGTTAATACTCGAGTTGGTAACCGAGCACGTCTGTACACACCAACAGAATCTCTGCCGACGCATCAAAGATGCTACTGCGCACCTCAACGTAAAAACCTGCAAAACATCAGGTTCCTTTTTTTTGAAAGCCCGGTGAGGTACCATGTTCATTAACAACGTGAGATACTAGGATCAGGGCTTGTGAATCTAGGAATAACAGGAGTGTCTCAGGGTGCAGGGGGGGCACATTTATCCTCCATCGGGTTCTACTGTTTGTGTCTTTTGGTATTTTCAGGGTCGTTTTTTGAAGAAAGGAGGCGTGTAGTTGAGTTCTTGGTTGACTTTGACTTCAAATGGTTGACTGTTAGATTTTCCCATGCAAATTTCTCAGCTTATATGATCTTGTGGATGAATTTTACCAAACTATTTCAGGGGAACATATCAGGAACTATGAGAGTGATCTTACTTAAAAAAAAAATCCTTCATTTAAATTAATATTCAGAACAATAAAGAGTCTATCTTATACTTTGTTGACAGTTTGTTCTTGAATTATTGACACCCAATCCCCCAGACATATGAAAATAGGTATTACATTTTTTTTTAATTTCACGAAAACAAACTTTCCATATCTATTCCTCCAAATTGCAGATTTCTTGAGTTTCTGTGAAACAAGAGTGCTTTACTTATGCAGTGAGGCACTGAAACATTTTGCGTGATATTTTGCAGGTTGTGTAGAGCCAGCCCGACTCCAGGTCACAAAGGCTCCCTGCAGCTCCCTCTCCGAGCCCTTTCCAGCCAGCGGGCAGCGTGGAGCCCGGGCCAGCCCTTCCCTGGGGAAGAGCCTTCCTTCCTGGGGCCTCGCTGGTGCTCAGTGCCCGTGAAAACGTGGCCGAGGAAAGTGTGGAATCATCGCATGGCGCCTCTAACATATCAACCGCGCCCGAATGCCTAGAAATGAACAGCACATAACGCTCATCATCAAAGAGACAAATTTCCCTGTAAAATTTGCATGCAATTCCTCAAGTCAAATGTTGCTTGGGGTTAAGCAACACTAATCAAAGAAGGAAAAACAATTGTAACCACTGAGTGAAGGACTTGGAAACTAAATTCTTTCCCAACCTAGAGGCAACACACAAGCTCAGCAGTGTGGTTGTCGATGTGAAAGAAACACCCAAGTATTGCACTTACAAATTTAAAGATGAGACTAACAGATCGTGTCGTGTCCCGCCTCCCCTTCATCTCTGCAAGCGTGTTCATGTGGGGGGCCCCGCTTACAGCCGCTGACTTGCACAGAGATGCCCGTCGCCCCCGTCTCTGCCACACAGCGCTGTGGCTCAGCCACCGCACCAGGGTGTGGGTGTGTGGCCACGTTTCCACATGCAAACAAAAGGGAAGGCTTGCGCACACACGCCAGCCCTGCCTTTCACTCTCGTCTGCGGAGACCCTCCGCCTCCCCCGCCACAGCCCCTCAGTCTGCCAGGCAAGTGGAACCCAGCCCCTCCCCAGCCCAGCAAGCCCCCGCCAGGCCGGGAGAGGCCAGGGGCCGAGCCCAAGCTCGCCTGTCTGTCAGCTGGGCTGACAGGACGGAGGGCCCCCACCTGTCCCTGCCCGTCAGCTGTGCTGACAGGTGCAAGCAGGCGAGGACCCTCCCCATTCACGCCCATCAGCACAGCTGACGGACGGGGCGGGCGGGGTCCCTAGGGCCCCTCGGTGGAGAGGGGGGCGCGTCCACCCTGGGTGGGCCTGGCTGCACACGCTCGGCTGACCGGTGGGGGCGGGGAGGGGCTCCGGGCCCTGGCGTCTGACAGGGGGTGCCGCTCGCCCTCGCCGGTTCCCGGTCCCGTCTGTGGGTCTCGCCTGGGTCTCGGCGCTGGGGCTTTCGACAGGTGGATGGAAGCGCGCGGCGCAGAGGGAAGACAGCAGGGAGCCGGGGGAGGGGAGACGGGAGCTCCCACAGAGGAAATGGGGCCTGACGGGTCACGGACCACACACTTCGACTGCAAAAAGAAAATCTTCACTGGATGTCGAAGAGCACAATGGTTTCTCTCATATACTTTTGCCAAATATGCCTAGCAAAGACATCCTAGAGATTAAGATGCACCATTAGGGGCTAAATGCTTGGTGAGGTCACCCACTGAACACATACTATGTGCCCAGATCTGAACAGCGCGTGGCCCCAGCCTGAGCCCGCACGTCGTGTAGACCCTGAATGGACCAGCCAGAAGGCATGACAGTGGGCCCCCGGAGTTCTCCTGCAGGCCGGGGTGCAAGCCTCTTTGATGGTCTGTGCCTATGTCGGAATAATGCCATACGGAAATCTCACGGAATGCATTCATAATTCATGACACCAAATGACAAACGCCATTATTTTGCTAGCCTTTAAAGCCAATGCAGTTGGGTGCAGTAGTCTGAGTTACGAGCAACGGCTTTGACCACAATCACACTGATTCAAAAACTAAAAATGTCCCCAAACACCAACTTTCAAAACAACATCGAACAAAAGGTAATGTTTTTATATCATTGAGAAATCACGTCTTTTAGTAAGCTTCCTCTCAGAGTCTTGCTTCAGTTGTTCTATAGTAACCTCAGATTTCGGTTACATGGAAGAACACAAACAAACAAGGAACTTTCAACGCAGTGCAGAGTAAAGAACTTTTTAGCACATGCACCAATGCCTTTAGGTTTAAACCACCAGGAAAATGACAGCTTTTGCAATCACACATCGTGTCTGTAACTCTGAGTCAGTATACGAAAAAGCAGCTACAGCATTTTGCATGAAGTCAGAGAAACATTGCCAATTTTAGTTTTTCACATGTGACAATTTCACTTTCAAGATTTTCAAGTGCCCTGGGCCACTCCTTCCAGGATGCCTAGCTTCCCAGCCAAGGATCTCTGCTCGGCGGAGGGCAGCATCCTTCTGCGTGTACCCCAGTTACAGCCCAGCGTCTTGGCTGGGCATCCTAAAAAGCTCTATGAGCCACAGATCTCATTGACCAAAACCAGGCTCATTTCTAGCTGCTTGAGGTATCTCCTCTCCCTGGCCAACCCCAGCCCTCCACGAAGCTCATGGTCCCACAAACATTTGCATAATGAGTCTGAGGTACGCTACATGAACGTCCTCAAGTCAGGAGCGGTCCAGAGAATCACCAAGGAAAGTAATCTTCCTGCATCATTACAAAAAAAAAAAAAGGTAAAAGTAATAAGGAGTCTTCTCCTGAAAGCTGTCTGTGCCGAATACATTTGCTAGTCAGCGCTTCTGAGGAACTGGGCATGATCCACGGTGCCGGCCACTGGGCAGTGTAGACACAGTTCTCTGAGGCTATAGCCATTTAGAGTGAGGCGGGGGTTGAGGAGTGGCTTATAGGTTTCAGAATATTCCTCTGCAAAAACACATCAATCAGATAGACGGAAAGAGCCCATAAGGTATGAAGCCAGCCTTCACGTGGCAACAGCGTCTTTGCGTTGTGGGGGGTGAGCCGCTTGGAAAGTGCGTCCTGCGCCAGGTGCGGACTGGATCGGCTGCCGAGGGCTCACGCCCCCATCTGCTCCTCTCCCTGCGGGCTTAGCGAGGACAGGGCTGGTCCAAATGGGAGCAGAGAGGACTTTTCAGGTCTTGGAGGGGCTGCCGGCTGCACACAGCCATCGCGGGCTCAGCCCCTCAAAGTAAACCTCTGAATTCACTTGTTCTTCTTTAAAGGATAAACAAAGAGTTGGAATAATAAGACGGTTATCAATTGTTTACATCTCTGGTCTAATTTATTTCAACTAATGTATTTAGTCATATCGTAGCTCATAGACGTGGGCAAGAGCTTCATAAAATCACTTGCTGTTGCCCCCACCCTTGAAGAAGAAAAGCCTATTTCTATCCAGATTTTTTTTCCTTTTATTTCATCATATAATGGGGGTACAAATATTGTTAGGATT
>VBSM01003039.1:29975810-29993407 GCA_008086735.1 Cheirogaleus medius
TTTGCCAAATTTCAATCCCCATCTGTAACGAAATAATTTATTTGTGTTTTGGTTGATTAAAATTTTAGCAAGAAGTACATGAGCTCTAATATAAATATTTTAATGATTAATCCAAAATCTTTTTGGACATTCAGGAATCGCTACCATGACAACTCTTTTTGGGGCTGGGCCTCCTAGGCTGTCCCCTTAACTTAGGAAGCTCAGTGGAAGACCAGTGTCCCGGGGCCTGGACTGGACCCAGGAGCAAGGTGGTGACAAGGAGCTTCGCGGTTCCCACTCTGCCCACTTTGTGTCCATACCCTTCATATTCCCGCCCAACCGCTCAGTCTTAGAACCAAGGCCATTGTCCTTGTGATGCCTCCTTAGACTTCCGCAAACTTCTCTGCCTAAGATGATGGACGCGAAGTCACTACTCTCTTGCCTGGGACACACTTTGTCATCGGCACATAGTAGCTGCTACTCTTTTCCTCACTGCTCCCCCATCATGTTTGGGGTTTTGGATTCATGTTCTCTACTAGATACAAAGTCCCTGATCGGCAGGCTAGTCATTTTGGATAGCCCGAAGAGAGGCCAATCAGATACCACAGGGCGTTAAGGGAAATGCCATTCCTCATGCAGTTCTTAAGCTCAAGGGGAGAAGGACGCAGGTACCGAGAGGACGTCGTAACGTGTGCACCATGTGCTGCAGGGGTCTCTGCACAGTCTCAGCACGGAAGCCCAGTCCGGAGATTCTCCCCTTTCCATCGACCTGGGAGTGGCCTGTCTCAGGGAAATCGCAAGCTGACCTGGCCACACCCACAGCCCCCTACGAAGTAAGCACATACTGTTCTGTGGGAGCAAAGTCAAAAGTGGGGCCCCAGAATTGCCCCCCCCCAGCTGTCAGGGCAGAACCGGCCTCACGAGCCCCAGGTGCAGGTGGCTGGGATTCTGGCGTTAGGCCAAAGGCCACCCAGTATCTGTGGAGGGAGGAACATATCCCTAAAACAAGTTTTAGGCTAAAACACGACATCAGCTCTTCCTGGCTCAGTGCTTACGTAGGTGAGGCTGCACGTAGCGGTGCTTTTTACCCCCACCTGGATTTAGGAGTGCACACTCCTGTCATAAATACCCATAGGAAATATGTCTGTATTTTCAAAAAGGGAAAAAGAACGCAATGGACTTCGTGACTTATTTGTCGGAGTTAGTGGCCGCAAGGTGAAGAGGAACCCCAGTGTGGACAGGTGGGATGTAAGTTCGCGGAGGATGAGAGATCTCCTCACACCACGCTGGGGGGGCCACGTGATAAGCTGACAAACACACACCCATCCCGTCACCCTCTGTTACTGTCAGTGAGATAGGGAACACCACAGTGGCTCCACAGTGAATGCCAAGTGACACGTGGACAGACCGACAGACCAGCGGCCAACGCGCCAGGGTGCCTTCCCCTTTCTCTGCCACCTGGACAGCTCTGGCCTTTGAAAGCCACACAGAGATGGCTGTGGCGAAGTATTCGATGATTTGGACATAAAACTTCATGTGACAATTTTCCTAAAACTTCACATGACATTTTCCATTTCTCTACTTGAGATCATTCAAAGCAGAAAATGATTTCCGCCAGAAGTGGGATGTGAGTTTTAAAAGTCACACCCAGGAAACACTGAAAGGCCAGTAAGGGTCGCAGAGAAATTCCTACTATGGCCGTGAGCTTTCCAAGTAGAGAAATAAGCTCCTGCTGTTGCCATGAAACAGACTCTTCCAATCTTTTGCTTCATCCGTCACTTACTGTGATACTTATGTCACCTGCATTTTGACTAGTGGTCCTTTCTATTTTTGCTTTTTGTTAATGTTATATTACAAACCACATTTATTTTCCCTTATGCAAGGGTGATTCGTCACAGCCCCCATTTCCCTGCATGAAGGGAAAGCACAGTCTACAACAATTGTTCTCACGTGTCTTTTCTTTTCGGACAAGAGAAGTACCAAGAAAGCCCCACCTGGGCAGGATGCTGCCAACACAGGTGGATGTGCCCCCTGCAGCCCCCGCCTCCTCCCCAGGACAATAACTCACCATTGTTTGTTCTCACCCTGCACGTAGTGTGGATTCTCGGGACACCAAGACAGATACTGTAGGATCTTACCCGCAGGAATGTTCACTGTGCATTGTGATCACAGCACAGGTGAGGTGGGGAAAGGAAAAAGATGCTGTGAGACATGCCAAGGCCCAGATTCCATGTCCCAGGGCAAACAGAAGGAGCGGACTTATTCCCTAATGCTGAGAAGTTGTCTACATTGTTCCAAATATTCTGGAGAACATAAATAAACATGCTGGCATTTAGTGGATGCAGAACAATCAGAAATTTACAAATATCTCAATGCTCCTGAGAAGCTGAGGTTTGACATTTTACATAGACAAATATTTTGAATTCTTTTTAATAAACTCTATGATAGTTAATTTCATCGTCAACTTGACTGGGCTAAGGGATGCCCAGATGGGCGGTAAAACATTGTTTCTCGGTGCATGTGTGAGGATGTGATTAGTGTTTGAATCAGCAGACTGAGTACAGACCTGCCCTCCATGTGGGCAGGGACCAGTCAGTCTGTTCAGGTGGAGCATAAAGGGTGAGGAGAGGCACATCTGCTTGAGCAGACTCGGCCGTCTCATCCTGCCCTTGGACATCAGTGCTCCTGGTTCTCGGGTCTTTGAACTCAGACCTGGTCTTAAGTCATCAGACTCCTCATTGTTAGGCCTTTGGATTTGGACTGAATTCCACCCTGGGTTCCCTGAGTCTCCAGCTTCCAGACAGAAAGTTCTGGAACTTCTCAGCCTCCATAACTGCGGTGTGAACCTAGTCATATAATCTCTCTATCCATCTCTCTCTCTCTCTCCACTGTTTCTGTAGAAAACCCTGCCTAATTCAGGCTCCATGTCCTTCTCTACAAGCCACTGCTGGGCACTTAGGTCACTGACTTTGAAAGGCTAACTCTAGGTTACAACCCTTTTTTAATCCCGGCCAGTGCGTTTTCAGTTTGGTGACCTGAGGCATGGATCGAGGACGCCGTGCAAAACATTTTAGAGAACATGTTATCTGGGAAACTGAAAGCCACCCCTTGACTTGTGTACCCCTGTGGCTGAACCACGGGGACATGAGCAGGCCTCCTGCAGAACCCGACATGCCAGGCCTGCAGAGCACCTGGTCCCCTGGTGCAAAAGGGCTCCTCGCCTGCAGAAACAGTGTGCTTCTGTTAGTAACGGCGAGGCAGAGTGTCCACTCTGACATGGCACAGCCTTTCCGCGTGCACAGAGATGACCCGGTGGGAGGGCAGACCGTGCAGCTCCAGCAGATCTTCCGGAACAGACCCTGGTGGTCGCGGGCAACATGGATCTGGGCAAGCGCAGACACTTCCTGACTCGCAGCAACAGAGAACGACGCTTCCCAAGACCCCTTCTGACACTCCAGAAACGAGGATAGCTCATCTTTACCCTGAGAACCCTGTCCCGTTGCCCAGACTGTGGCCTAAAGGTGGCAAACCCTCAGCAGGACCCTGGCCAGCAGGCACAAAGGCCAGTTGTCGCAGGCAATTCCCCAATAAGCATTTTATTCATACATGCAAAAAGTTTTGCCACAGTTAGCTGCGGTGACCATGCAGCCTGCACACACCACGCAGGAAGGAAAAAGCTTCCTCAAAGATTGCATTTTGTTTGACCTCCTACTGCCTGGGTTGGCCTTGCCTCGGCAGCCCCTCTGAGAAACGCTGGGTTGCATGCAAGAGAGCAGAGTATAAAGGCAAGGAAAACTGCCAAGGCTGACCTGTGAGGTTAGTATCACGTTTAAAATATGAAACTGCCTGAGGGAGGAGTGGCAGAGTAGCCAGAAGTTTCACCAGAATCCCAGGTTTCAGTGAACGTGCAGCTCATCTTACTCAGCCTTTCTCTGCTACTTCAGACAGGGTTGTTTGTTGTTTTCTCCACGGCTTTCTGAATATCATTGGTGCAAGGCGAGGGAGACATCCCAGCACTCAGCATTCCACATTCTCCTCTCAACAGTCATGAAAGCCGGAGCCAAGTGCGGCCGTCTTCAGCCACGGAAAGGAATCCGTCTCACCTGGGGAGGATCAAAAGTGGACGTATCATCGGTTGTGTCATCCAGGTGACTAAAGAGAGGTGCCCAGTGCTCATTTCCTCTACAAAGAAGGACAAAAACAACAAATAAATAGCTCTGTTTTGAGTGAAGCGTCCGAGGTACAACACTGGAATGCAGCAAGAAAGTTATGAAAACCCCCTTGAGCACAGAGACTCGGATGGCAGCACAGAAAAAAGTGAAGCACCCAATTGGCATTGGCTCAGAGCCAGGAGGGTCTTCCCACTGTGAGAAAAAAGTAAGCGGGAGACCCTCAGCAGTCTCTATCACCACCGTGGACACCTGCAATCCTAACTACAGGAGAGTCCATCAGTGATCACAGGCCCTGAGCCCAATACAGGGAGCTGATTGGCAGCTACACAGCTGCGTTACTCAAGGGGATCAACTTACTCTGGGCCACTCAGCCCCCACCACCAAGGACCGAAGCTGCTATGGCACCATGCCATTTTGAGAACAGAGCCACTGATAGAAGTCATCCTTCCCTAAGGGCCAATAGCCCCTGCATCTCCACACTCCTGAGGTTCCACATTCATCCCACCAAATCCACACAAAAAGCTGCAATGCCACAACTGCTGTTAGACCCAGCAGTACTACTGTGACCCTGGCATTCAAACCCAGGCAGTGCCCAGCATTCCACAAAACATGTGGTCCAGCACAGTGGGGAGGCCACCCTCAAGACTGAAGAAAGCAGTGTGCCTGCTCCCCAGGGCCCATGGACTGGCCAACTCATCCTCACTGATGCTGATGACCTTGCCCCTCAACTGGTGAAGCTGTCATGCATCCGCTAGGGTCCAAGGACTGGATTGCTTGGTGACCCACACTTCCAATGATCCTGTGCACACGACTAGTAAAGCCACTGCCCCTGGCACACACTCCTCACTCTCCCCCAACCCTAGCAAAAGCCATGCCACTGCCTCCACAAAGAGCCATAATCTAGCCACTGAGGCACTTGCAGACACTGCTGACATTGATTATAGCCAAAGAAATCACAGAGACTACACTACTGTGCCCACCCAGAACCAAAGCCAAAGCATTTTACCCAATGGATGCCATAGAACACACTTACTGGGCAAAAGTCTTTCCTCATGGAATCTCCTCCATAAAATTGGAAAAGGAGAATTTTCCATAAGATGCATAGATATCAATATAGAAACACAAGAATCATGTAAAAGCAAGAAAATATGACAAAAAGAACACAATATTACTCCAGTAAGAGACACTAAAGAAAAGCAAAGCTATAGAATGCCTGAGAAGGAGTTCAAAATAACGTCTTTAGGGAAACTCAACAAAATACAAGAGAACATAGACAAATAATTCAACAAAATCATGGGAAGAATTTATGAGAAATTCAACAAAGAGACAGAAATCATAAAAAAGAAACCAAACAGAAATTTTGGAGGTGAAGAATTCAATGAATGAAATAAAAAATACTGAGAGCTTCAAACAGATTAGAAGAAATTATTTCTGAACTTGAAGATATAGGTCTTTTAAAATAATCCAGTCAGACAAAAAAAAAAAAAAAGATTAAAAACAAGCCTATGGGACTTATGTGACACCATTAAGGAAATAAATATTTGCATATTGGGAGTTTCAGAAGAGTTGAGAAAAGGCATATAAAACCTATTTAATGAAATAATACATGAAAATTTCCCCAATCTTGGGAGAGATATGGACATCCAGATACAAAAAGCTGAAAGTTCCCCATATATATTTAACTCTAAAATGTCCTCTCAAAGGTACATTAGAGTCAAACTGCCAAAATTCAAAGACAAAAAGATAATTCTAAAAACACTATGAGAGAAGCATCAAGTCACATATAAGGGAATCCTCTTTAGACTAATAGCAGTTTTCTCAGAAGAAAACTTCAAATCACAGGTTAATGGATTAATATGAGCAAAGTGTTAAAATAAAAATTAAAAAAAACCAACCTTCCAATCAAGAATACTATACCCAGCAAAGCTGTTCTTCAGAAATAAAGAAATAAAGTCTTTCCTAAACAAGCAAAAACTGAGGGAATTCATCACCACTAAAGTGACCATACAAAAATGCTTAAAGAAGTCCTACAACTGAAAGTGAAAGGATGATAACTACTATCATAAAAACTCATGAGAGTACAAAACTCACTAGCAGAGCACATACACCAATGAGAAAAGAAAGAAATTAAACCTTATCACCATAGAAAACCACCAAACCACAAAGATAAACAATAAAAGAGGAAGAAGGAAACAAAGTATGTACAAAACAACCAGAAAACAATTAACAAACAAAAGCAATAAGTCCTCACCTATAAATAATACACAGGAATATAAATGGATTAAATTCTCAAATTGAAAAATATAGGCTAATGGAATGGATTTAAAAAAAAACCACAAGGTCCAATTATATGCTGTCTATAAGAGACTCACTTCATTTATAAAGACACACATAAACTGAAAGAGAAAAGGGTTTTGAAAAAAGATATTCTATGGAAACAGAAGCCTAAAGCAAACAGGAGTAGTTGTACAGTTATACTTTGTTTTAATGTGCTTCGTTATATTTTGGATTGCAGATATTGCATTTTTCACAAATTGGAGGTTTGTGGCAACCCTATGTTGAGCACATTCTCTAGCCCCATGTTTCCAACAGCATGTTTTGGTCATTTGTCTTTGTATAATCATTTTCAGCAATAAAGTATTTTTAAATTAAGATATGTACTTTTTTTAGACATAATTCTGTTACACATTTAAAGACTATAGGATAGTGTAAATATAACTCTTATTGTACTGGGAAATAAAAAAAATTTTGTATGACTTACTTTATTGCAATGTTTGGTTTATTGTATGGTTTTTAACTGATCCCACAATATCTCTGAGGTATGCCTATACTTAGATAAAATAGACTTTAAATTTAAAATTTTAAAAAGAGACAAAGAAGGTCATTGTATAATGATAAAAGGATCAATTTAGCAGTAGGATATAACAATTGCAAGTATATATGTACCCAACACCAGATATTCCAGATAAATAAAGTAAATATTATTCTATCTAAAGGGAGAGATTGGTTCCAATATAATAATAGTTGGGGAGCACTGGGCAAATCATCTAGACAGAAAATCAACAAAGATACACTGGATTTAAACTGCATTATAAACTAAATGGACCTAACAGATATTTACAGAAAATTGCAGCCAACAACTATCGAATCCACATTCTTCTCATCAGTATATGGAACATTCACTAGGATAAATCATATGTTAGGTGACAAAAATAAGTCTCGATCATTTTTTAAAAATTGAAAACAAAACAAGTGTCTCTCTGATCACAATGGAACAAAACTAGAAATCAATAACAAAAGGAACTTTGGCAATTATACAAACACATTAAAACTAAATAATATGCCCTGATCAACCACTTTAATGAAAAAAAATTAGGAAGAAAATTTTTTAAATGTTTGAAACCAATAAAAATAGAAACATTATGTACCAATACCTATGCAATACAACAAAATAAGTACTAAGAGGGAAATGTAGTACTTCTTACTACATCAAAAAAGTAAAAATATTTCAAATAAATAACCAAATGAAGCACCTCAAGGAACTAGAAAAGCAAGAACAAACCAAACTTGAAATTAGTAAAAGGAAAGAAATTATAAAGATCAGAGCAGAAATAAATTTGAGACCAAACAAATACAAAAATATCAACAAACAAAAAGTTGTTTTCGTAAAAGATATTCAAAATTGACAATCTATTAGCTAGACTAAGGAAAAAGAAAAAAAGACAAATAAATACATTTAGAAACAAAAAAGGAGATATTACAACTAATACCACAGAAATACAAAGAATCATTAGAAACTATTATGAACAACTCTATACCAATAAACTGGAAAACCTAGATGAAATGTATAAAGTCCCAGACACATAAAACCTACCCAGACTGAACAGGAAGAAATCAAAAGCCTAAGCAGAGTAATAATGTATAATGAGATTGAATCAGTAATAAAACATTTCCCAACAAAGAAAAGCCAAGGACCTGATGGCTTCACTGCTGAATTCTACCAAATCTCTAAAGAACTAACACCAATACTTCTCAAACTATTCCAAAAAATAGAAGATAAGGGAATTCTTCCAAACTCATTTTATGAAGCCAGCATTACTATATACCAGAGCCACACAAAGACATAACAAATAAAATAAACAATAGGCCAATATCCCTGATGAGCCTAGATGCAAAAACCCTCAACAAAATACTATCAAAATGAATCTAACAAAACATCTAGAAGATAATATGCTATGATTTATAAGGGGGATTTATCCCAGGGATGCAAGATGGCCCAACATACACAAATTAATAAACATGATACATCACAGACAAGAGAATGAAGAACAAAAATTATATGCTTATCTCAATATATACAGAAAAAAAGCATTTGATAAAATTCAACATCCCTTTATGATAAAACTATTCAACAAGTTAGGTATAGAAAGAATGCACCTCAACACAATAAAGACCATATGTGACAAATCCACAGGTAACATCATACTGAATAGGAAACAGTTGAGAGATTTTTGTCTAAGAATTGAAACAAGATAAGGATATGCACTCTCACTGCTCTTACTTGACATGGTACTGGGAAACTTATCCAGAGCAATTAGGTAAGAGAAGGAAGTAAAAAGGGCGTCCAAATTGAAAAGGAGGCAGTCGAATTGTCCCTCTTTGCAGATGGATGTTTTCACACACACACACACACACACACACACCACTGAAAAACTCAGAACTGATAAATTCAGTAATGTTGCAGGATACAAAATCAGCATACAAAAATCAGTAACATTTCTATACACCAATAGCAAACTAGCTGAAAAAGTAATCAAGAAAGAAATGCCATATACAATACCTACAAATATATCTAGAAATAAATTTAACCAAGAAGGTGAAAGATCTGTGTAATAACTATAAAACATTGATGAAAGAAATTGAAGAGGATATAAGAAAATGGAAAGACATGTCATGTTCATGTACTAAAAATTTTAATATTGTTAAAATTATTGTATTGTTCAAAGTCAGTTACAGATTCAATGCAATCCCTGTCAAAATAGCAATGACATTTTTCACAAAAATAGCAAAAGCAATTCTGCAATTCATATGGAACCACAAGAGACCCTAAATAGCCAAAGCAATCCTGAGAAAAATGAAGAAAGCTGGAGACATCACACTACCTGACTTCAAAATTTACTATTAATACAAACCTGTGGTAATCAAAGCAGCATGGTACTGGCATAAAACCAACACACTGATTCATGGAACAGAATAGAGAACCCAGAAATAAATCCACACATTTAACTGATTTTTGACAAAGGTACCAAGAACACAAAAGGAGGAAAGGACAGTCTGTTTAATCATGGTGCTGGGAAAACTGGATATTTATATGCAGAAGAATAAAACCAGGTCCTTGTCTCTCACCATATATATAAAAAATCCTTTTAAAATGAACTAAAAAGGCCGGGCGCGGTGGCTCACGCCTGTAATCCTAGCACTCTGGGAGGCCGAGGCGGGTGGATAGCTCAAGGTCAGGAGTTCGAGACCAGCCTGACCAAGAGCGAGACCCCGTCTCTAAAAAAAAAAAAAAAAAAAAAAAAAAAAAAAAAAAATGAACTAAAGATGCAAATGTAAGACTGAAAACTATAAAGCTACTGGAAAAAAAAAAACATAGGAGAAATGCTTCAGAATATTGGTCTGGGTAAGTATTTTATGGAGAAGACCTCAAAAGCATAAAGAACCAAAGCAAAAATAGATAAATGGGGTTACATGAAGCCAAACACAGCAAAGGACACAATCAATAAAGAGAAGAGAACAATCCACAGAATGGGAGAAAATGTTTGCAAACTATTCTTCTGACAAGGGATAAAATATACAACAAATCAAACAACTCAATTGCAAAAGCTAAATAATCTCATGAAAATGGCCAAATCATCTGGATAGGCATTTCTACAAAGAAGGCATACAAATGACAATAAGTATATAAAAATGTTCAATATCATCAGTCATCAGGATGCAAATCAAAACCACACTGACACATCATCTCATCCCAGTTTAAATGGCTATCATCAAAAGGACAAAAAATAACAAATGCCGGTGAGGATGCTGAGAAAACGAATCTCTTGTACATTGTTGATGGGAATGCAAATTAGCACAGCCTTATGGAAGACAGTACGGCGGTTCCTCAAAAAACTAAAAATAGACGTACTCTGTGATCCAGCAATTCCACAACTGGGTATTTATTCAAAGGAAAGAAGTCAGTATGTCGAAGAGATAGCTAGTGTTCCATGCTCACTGCAGCACTATTCACAATGGCCAAGATAGGCAATCAACCTAATGTTTCGTCAATAGACCAGTGGATAAAGGAAATGTGGTACATACACACTGTGGAATATTATTCAGCCCATAAGAGAGCAATCTTGTGGTTCGTGGCAACATGGATGAGACGGGGGACGCTGTGTTGAGTGAGATACTCCAGGTGCAGAGACGTGAACGTGTGTTCCCTCTCGTGTGCAATCTGGAAAAGTCGCTCTCAGGGAAGTAGAGAGCCGAGAAGTTGCTGCCAGAGGCTAGAGGGAGTGGCGGGAAGAGATTATTAACATACACAATCTTAACGAGGTAGGAGGAATAAATTCTGGTGTTCCATAGCACTGCAGGGTGACCATAGTTAATAATTTATTATATATTTCGAAAGAGCTGGAAGAGAGCATTTTGAATGTTCCCAACACAAAGAAATGAAATGTTTGAGGTGACAGATTTGCTAATTATCCTGATCTGATCATCACAGAGTGTATACATGTGTCACAATATCACCCTGTATCCCATAAATTATTATGTATACAATTATTATGTGTCAGATAAAAACATGAACACACTGCAGTGGCATCGCTTTGACCCTGGAACCACAAGGTCAAAGTGCCAAGTGTATGCACATCCGTGGAAGAGGTTCCTCTTGAGCCCAGGGAGGTCCCCGGCCCTTCCTTCCATCCAGGGCCACGCAGCCAGGCCCGGACGCTGGCGTGCTGTGTTGGAAGCAGGGTTCAAACACCGCATTTAAACGTCAGACTCTAACCTTCCGAATGCCTTGCTGAGTGAGGCGTCGTCTTACACAGGCAGAGCCCCGTCTCGACAGGGTGGCTTCTCCTCCTGGGCCTGTCTCGGGGACCCTGCTTGTCCTGCTGTCCTGACCATAGCACCAGCCTCCTCCCTGTCACCTTTCCTGGGACCCCCAATAAATAACCCAACAGCTTCATGCAAAGTGTTTCTGGATTGACTATCTCTCTTGGAGAGGCAGGTGTTGGCCTCCCACCCTCTTTGCAGAGCACCTGAGTCAGGGGCGGGAGCGCACGCCCTAGAGATGAGACTCCCCCTTGGCCAGCTAGAGAGAACTTCCCCTTGGGACAACCTCACAAGAACACAAATGACAGGGGATGTCGTGTGTTCTTCCACATGTGAACAATTCTCAACCAACTCGCAAACCGCAGTCTCTCGCGGCCCCATCCAGTGCTGTTCCCGGCCCGATGGGCACTGAGGACGCTGAGCATGCCTCGCAGGACATGGAAACCGATGGAGACGCTTCCCTAAAAGGCCACTTGCAGGTGAGCAGGTGAGGAGCGGCGGCCAGCGGTGCTCCAGGTAACCAGTCCCCAGGTAAGGCGCGAAGGTCACTGATTAAATATCAGCACAGAACACGCTCGGCCAGGTCTCCTAGGGGAATGGGCCCAAGTCCCCGGCCTGCCCTAACCCAGGAGGCGGCGCTGCGGCACTGGACAGCCGCGCAGTCCCACTTTTCAGACCCCAATTCTCGCTTCTGACTCACAGATGCAGACTGTGTGTCAGTGAAAATGCCAAGCCTGAGTTTCTGTCGAGTCGGATTCTGGCCATGCCGTGGTGAGAGGCCAAAGAGCGGGGTACGTCTTGTGTTTTGCTAACACGACAAACTAGGCGGAGGCCACAGCCCTCTCCAGGCAGCCGTTATCTAGGAGGGCGGGCTCTGGGTGTGGGGCCGGGCCAGGTTCGGGCACACACACACACCTGGGTGCCCCAGACAACCGGGTGGGGCCGCATCCTCACCTGCCAGCCCTGCCCTGGGTCACCAGGTATTCAGAATGCTCTAGAGAAGGAAGTATCCCTGCAAGAAAAGCATTCTCCAACCCCCCAAATTCCAGGTCTTCCCCAGCATCTCTGCTAAGACTGATTGTCTTAACAAGGTGGCTTCAGAACTAAGGTTTTTCCAACCTGCTTCCTTGGCCAGCGTCATGAATATCCTTCCTCTAAAGTTGCTACTGTTCGTTCCACAGAAGATGAAGGCTTGGAAGGACTGATAGTCACTTCATTGAAGTTGCCTTGAGAGAAGAGGTTTCCAGGCCCAGGTGTGACCACGTCCGAGAGCGTGTTAAAACAAACTGAGTATTTGGAGCTCATTTCTCTGGGAAGTCCACCTCCATGGCATGACTCGTGGCAAAGGCATCGCGAACACGCGTTTACCGCAGTGTTGCAGCTTAGCAACTCGTCCCACGTGAGCCGGGGCCTGGACATTCCACATGATTCAATTGCGGAAATGTCCCTGTGGAAGGCTCACCTGGGCGGGGGACTAACCTGCGCTGGAAGTGCCTAAATGGGCAAACACTCCCCCGGCGCTGATGGATTTGCAGGGTTCGGGAAGCGTACGCGACCTGCCCTCTCTATCCACGAGGCAGCAGAGGCAACACCAGTGGTAATAGGCATCTCCCCAAAATAAAACCCTTCCAGGAAAAAGTGGAAGGTGGCTGCCGTCACTCCACATTATTTACCGAGCTCTGAGTTTCGACAACATCATTCTTTAGTCCTTGAGGAAGTAATACACTCTCACCCTTAAAACGCTGTAAGTAGTCGATAATCCATTATTACAGTAAGCCGTTCTCTCTCACAGTAATTATCTAATAACCCTTATAAAGGACCGTGGCTCCCTAATCTGTTTATAATTATCATTGCAATGATCCTGCACATTAATGTCTGACCTTCAGCAACTCTGACCCGATCTTAATTAGCTCTAATATCAAATCATCACTACATAAGAAACTAGCCATGACCAAATGAATGAACCCCAGGTACGGCTAATTTCTGGAGCAATTATCTTTTCATGTAGGGAGATTTAAATGATTATCTGCACAATTTCACACAGTTTTATGTAATTCTGCAACATTATAAATTCTGTTTTAAATCATATTTCAAAGGCAGGGCTCCACACTCTGGCTTGTCTAGTATCCTGAAGTACTTGGCCACAACGTCACACGCCGTCCCTGTGCGATACAGGACGGTTTTGTGTCATTATTTTCAATTATAAACAAATAACAAAGACATAGTTACAAAGTGATATATTACAATTCAACGTATAGCTAAGTAGCTAGGTAATCTTGGAGCAAATACTATCCAGGTTAAATCATTAAAGAAAATACTACATTATGCAGAAATATTGAAAGTAATTAATAATATAACATATGCCATACAAAGACTCCAAAGCCTAAAGTGCATGTTAATATGCATGGCGTGTTACTAAGCACCGCAAGCTGGAAAGCAGGTATCATCTTAGCAAAGCCTGAAGAGGTTGCCACAAAAAAATAAAAATATCTAAAGCTACATGTGAGCTTGATTTTAACCTAACGAATACATGCACCTTCTTGTGTTTGTAGTCACCTGACTTCCCAAGTGAAGTTCGTGTTGTGGCGGCTTCACAGATGTGCAATCGACTTTTAGGGACAACATGCAAACACAGTGGCAACATCGCAGGAATGTTTCGGTGTAAATGAAATTAGGACATATTTGCTTGGCATTGTCTCTGGTGTCAAAAGCCAGGGCACCATCCATCAAAGTGAAATATTCCAACAAGAATATTTACCGTTTGTCGCCCTTGGCACAATTTATCAAGCTTGCCCACGAAAACTTCCCAGTCAAAGTTCATGCAATGGCTAACATTTCATCTCAGAAACCAACACCCCAGTCCTCTAGCCGCCAGCCCCGGGCGCCTCTCGGTGAGGGGACTGGGATGGATTGATTGGAGGATGCGGAGTGCGTCCCTCCCAGGGTGGCGGCTCCTGAGAGGTGCACACCTCTCACACGTGGGAGTCACCTGGAGACATTCACTTCCTGGCCACCTCCTCTGCTCCTCCACAGACTGGTTATTTGTAGAAATGCAAAGAAGATGGACTGTGTTTTATATCAACTGCTCAGCAGGGGGAGGGGGTAGTTTCTTTATAAACAACAACTTACTGTTTGGGCTGCTCTAAATCAATAAAGGGTGGTTTCCTGTAAGTCTGCTGAAATTAAAACAAGTGCCAGAGACAAAAGGCAACTGTATTAAAAATGCATCCCCAGGCGCTAACAACCTCCACTAGAGCGTCTGCGAACAGGGGCAGGGATGGTCGCGCAGTGCAAGGGATGTGTCCTCGCTTGTCCCACGGCCGCCTGGAGACCGGCGCTGACAGCCCCCGGGCAGGGAGCGGCCCCTGCAGGTCGGACTCTCCCTGGACCTGAGCCCCTGCCCTGAGACCCAGCAGAGATCATGCCCAGCGGGGAGCTGGCTTCATGGCCCTTCCTGAACCTTCCTGGGGCATTTTGTTCTGAGACATCTATCTTGGCAATGCCATCGTTTGCTTTTATGATCGAAGTGCTTTAAATACGTAACGATGGCAGGTTTTGCAAGGGATGAAATCACTGCATACTTTCACATCTTCGATGGTGCTCATTCTGGCCCCTGCCATTTCCAGGACAGGTGTAGGAATGAGCGCGTCTCCAGCGCGAGCGATTCTGCCCTCGCGTGAAGATCGAGCCGGACCCCCCTCCACACTCGCCTTGCTCGTTCCGGGAACGGGCTGGAGGCCCCTGGTGTCGGCGTCTCCTTTCTGTTGCTGAGTCGGACGCTGAAGGGGCTTCCTGTCAGTTACTTCTCTCCTTCAAAGGAAACCCTTGGGCCTACACTCTCTCTTGTTAATCACTGAATCTCCTGGAGGTAGCTACCCTGTTATAGACAGGGTGTGACATTGGGTTTTAATTCTTTACTTTAAATTTGTGGTTTCACAGAAGCCTCTGTGATAGAGAAGTCTCTGCCGTTTCCTACCATGAAAGGCCACCGTCCCATCACTGATGTGTCTGCAAAGCCTGGGCTGGAACGGAGCATCCCTCGCCTGTTCCCGTGGAGAGGTTGCTGGTGACCCATCCACATCTATTTTTAGGGGACAAAACGGTGTAAGCATTTTGTTTCGAGTGTGGCCCAGACTCCTGCTCTCTTGGCTGAGTCATCTGGAACAAGCCAACATACCACGGAAGCAGGGACCAGAGCAGAAAGCATAGCTGAGCCACACCTGCTCTGCGGACCCCCTGGGGAGCTTGGGCGGGACAGAATCAAATGATGTATTGGAAGCTGGAATTGCTCTGTGCAGTGCCCGGCACTCGGCACGGAGAGAGCTCGAGAAGTAACCCTGTGTCAGGGGATGAGACACATCTTGGGACGACCAGTTCCTGCCTCTGGCTGTAAATACAGTCAGTGCCACTGCAGCCTGGAACGCATGGTCAGCCCTGGCGGGGTGCTGACCGTCCAGTGGCAAGGACCTCCCCAGGTCACAGGTGCACACTCAGCGCTACCTCTGGCTGGTCACAGCCCCGGCAGCCACCGCCTGAGACTGTCCTCTGGCTCTTACCAACATCTGTCGCTGTTTTTGCCTTGGTTTATTGGTTCTTATTTTTATTTCTGCCTCTCAGAAATATTTGCACATTCGAGCATTGCATGACACCACTTAGTGAGAAATGAATCTCTATTTAGTAAAAATAAACAGTAACTCTTCTTTCACCTTTTTATTGTGGAGTTCAGTACACGTGCACATGCGCACACACATGTATGAAGCACAGAAGTGCAGCTTGGCGAATTTCCAGGTTAAGAACTAAGATCTTTCTGGAGCCCTGGGAGCACCGTCATTCACCCTCAGATGGTGACCCCGCCTTCCCCGATGACGTAAGTGCTCTCCTGACCGCTGGTGCTGTCGCCGGTGGTCGTCACTGTTAAACCCAGCGTGAACAGCATCACACTCCTGGTTCCCGCTGCTCTTGCTCTGTGTGATGTCTGGGATGGGCGTGTTGTTTGTCACAGCTGTAGTTCTTTCAACTTGCCTGGTTATCAGAGTCCATTGTACAAATATATAAAACAGTTTTCCAAAAATAATTGTCCCAACTCACACTGCACCAGTAGTACAGGAAAGTCCCCATTACTTCCTAGGTCGACACTCAGTATTGTTCAGTGACTGCTTTCCTTTCAATTTTATCCATTAAAACAGCTGTTACGGAATTTCGCTGTGGTTTTAACTTGCACTTCCTGATAACCAATAATATCAAATGCTATTTTTTTTCTTTTTTATCACTTGAGTATACAAATTTGTGAAGATCCTATTCAAGGTCTGTTGCTATTTTTTTCCTACTGAGTTGTCTGGTTTTTACAATATTAATTTATAAGAGCTCTTTCTATATTTTGGATGTGTTTGACCATTATATATGTTAGAAATGTCAACTCTCACTCAGTTTCTTAACACTGATTCTGATGAGCAGAAATTCTTGAGTTTAATGGAACATATTTATCTTTTTTTTTCCTTTTTGGTCAGTGCATTTATCATCCTACTCGAGAAACTTTTTCTTGTCCTGGAGTCCTGAAGACACTTTCTTACAGGTTTTTGGAAGTTTGATTGTTTTGCTTTTTACGTATAGGTCAACAGTGTACCGGAAATAGATTTTTGCTTATATTGTGAAGTATGGATTAAATTTCAATATTTGGTTCTGATGCCACTGGATAAAAGAAGCATCATCGTCATCGTCCCCCCTCGGGCCCCGTGGTGCCTTCTGTGCTGTGGATACAGGGCTCAGCCGTGACTCCGGTCTCCGTGCTGCTTCTTGTGTTCTGTTGTGATGACACTCACAGCCTGAATTGTCGTCACTGCGAAATGAGCCTTAATATTTGGTTGAATGCTCTCTTCCTCCTCGTTATTTTTTGAGACTAGCATCCCTATTTTGGCTCTTTAAATTAATATGTAAGTTTTATAATGTGGAATGTTCCACTCATGGACATGGCCTGCTCTTTGTTTACGTAGGTCTTCATTAATGCTTTGTAGGTTCCCAGGCACATGTTTCGTGAAAATCACTTTTGTGTATTTGATGATTTGTTATATTTCTTACTGAGATAGATGTATACTTTATATAGAAATACATATATACTATATATACACACTAAATATATATACTGTATAAATAAAAATAAATTTATTTATTTATATTAACCTGTATTGCTACATTCCAAAATTTATTTAATTAATATGAAAGTTATTTTGTTGACTTAAGGATCCACTTGGCTATTGTGGAGTAGATTGTATTAGTCTAACCCTCCAATCATGGACTCATATAAAGGCAGGATAATTTTTTTTTTCACATGGAAGGGAGGAAGGGAGG
>VBSM01003039.1:29993507-30009483 GCA_008086735.1 Cheirogaleus medius
AAAAAAAAAAAAAAAAAAAAGAGAAATGATAGGAATAAATCAAAATAAATCAATAAATATAATTATTGCAAAAAGACTAAATGTTCTAATTGAAATCTGAGATTATCAAACTGGATTCAGAAAAAAAAGAAACTATAAGCCTTTTGAAGAGATAATTAAAAACATAAGGATACTAAAGGTAGAAAACAAAAGGATAAGAAAGATATATCAGACAAATATTAACGAAACATAAAAAGCTGTTCCCACTGTATTAATTGTATCAACAGGCACACAGACATGAAGACAGTGACTACATATTGATAAGAGTCACTTCAGAAAGATGCTATAACAAATCTAAACTTATACGAACTTAATAACTTTGGCTTTAAATACATAAAGCATAACAAATCTAAACTTGTACAAACTTAATAACACAGGGCTAAATACATAAAGCAAAAATCAATTTGATGACAAAGACAAATGCGCAAATCCACAATCATAGCAGATTTTAACATAGATGATAAAATAATTGATAGAATAGTATATTTTAAAAATTAGAATATTTGAACAGCATAATTAAGAAGCTGATCTAATAGACGTACATAAAATAGTTCCTCCAGTAATAAAAGAATACAAATTATTTTCAAACACACATGTCACATCAATTACACAGGGACCTTTAAGGTAGTTTGACTTTTGACCATATATTGCCTCATCACGCAAACCTTGACAAATTTCAAAGGATTATATTACAGAGTATACATTTTCCTGACTACCATAAAGTTAAATTAAAAATCAATAGTGAATATACAAATATGTGTTGAAAATATACATAGACAGTTCTGGACTTAGTTTAACTTACAATTTTTCAACTTTACCATGAGTTTATTGTGGGACACAACCCCTATCGTAAGTTGAGAAGCATCTATATAGAGAAAAAGAACACATATTTGAAATTAAGAATGACACTTCTAAATAACTCATTGGTCGGAGAAGAAATTGCTATGGAATTTAGAAAGTATTGAAAGTTGAATAATAGTAATAACAATCACGTATACAGCACTAACCCCATTCAAGCGGTGCTGTCAGATTTTGCATATGTTGAATTACTTAATTTTAATGATAATTGTATGAGGTAGGTACTGTCACTAACTTTCTTTTACTGAGATATAAAATAATTAAAGATTTTGTCTGAAAAGCAGGAATACGGTCATTAGAAGAGATGATAAAGGATACATAAATAAATGCCTTCCAACTCCAAATCTTAGAATCACAAAGTAGAAAATCTTTGAAAAATGTATTACTTCTGAAAAATGACAAAAATAAATAACACAATTAATCATATGCCCATAAAAGAACTGAAATTAGTAAATAAATGTCTTCCCACAAAGAAAAATCCTAGCATATGGTTCGAACAGCAAGTTCTATGAAACGGTCAAGGAAAAAGCATCTCTATCTTGCACAGAGTCTCTCAGAGGAAGAGGAAGAGGAGGCGGAGGAAGATGAGGAGGAAGCCCTCTTCAATTCACTGTAGGAGGGTAGTGTAACCTTGACACCAAATGTAACAGGCTTGGTGCAAAAAAAAAAAAAACCTGCAAGTCCATCTCACTTATGGACATAGATACAAAAATCATAATAAAATATTATCAAACTAAACACAGTAAATATAAAAACCATGATGCATCAAACCCAATTGTTTATCCCAGGAACAAAATGTTTGTTTAACACTAGAAAAATTAGTCAATGATAATTCACCACATAACAGATTCACAGGAAATAAAAGTCACATCCTCTCAACAGATGTCAAAGAATGCATATGGAAATTCAATATCCCTTTACATTTACATAATTTATAATAATTATATGTTATAAATAAAATCATGGTATTTCCAAGTATGTAATTAAGGTATCTTGCATTTCTCAGATGCCCTTGGTAGATAAAATAGTGGCCCCCAAAACATGTCCTGGTCCCTGGAACAGTGACTGTCTGTCGCTTTGCATGGAAGCAGCCACCTTACAGGTGTGATTAAGTGAGGGACCTGAGCTGGGTTGCCCTGGCTTGCCCAGGAGGCCTCACTGAATTGGAGGGCATCTCCAGGGTGAGGTCAGGAGGAGACAGCCACGAGAGTGAGGACAGGTGGGAGAATGGTCAGAGCACCAGGGAGACAGTCACGGAAGGGCCACCAGGCAAGGAAGGCGGGGAGCCTCTGGCCGCTGGAACCGTGGTGGAAACGGTTGTCTCCTGCACCCCCAGAGAGAAACACAGCTCACAGCATCTTCATTCCAGCCCAGCGAGACGTGTTGCGCTGCCAGACAGCACGTTTTTGTCTTAAGCTGTGAAATGCATCATGATTGGTCACAGCAATAACACTTCTTTGATTACGAGCGAGCTTGAGGTATTTTTATTTGATTTCTGGCCATTTGTGCTTTTCCCTTTGCGTATTATCTGCTCATATCTTTTGCCCATTTTTTAAAAACATCACTAGGGTCTCTTTATTTATATGAACACTTTATATCTTAGGGTTCTAGTCTTTTCTGCCATGCTTGTTACTTTGCCAAATTACTGTTTGTATTTTAACATCAGTTACATTAAACAGTATTATCTTTCTATGGACTTTCTATTATCTTTCTATGGACTTTTAACAATTTTTAGGAATTAAAATGAACTAAATTCCCTGTTTCTGGTGCCATGCTTAATACTCTTGCATTCACCTGAAGATGGAAAAAACATTTACTTATAATTTCTCTCAGAACGTTCCCGCTTTCTTTGCTTTTGGCATTTAAAATTCTAATTTAAAGGTTTGTTTTTAAATCGGTAGTGGGGAAGCCATATCCATTCATTTTTTTTTCACTTAGTAAGTTAAATACAATCTTTCAACAAATATCCTTTCCATACTAATTTGTCATTTCAAGTGTATCGAATTCTCTGTACTGTTTCTGAATTTTTATTCTGTTCTATTGATATATCTGCCAATCCTGGTGCTAACATACTTAACCTTATATTCCATTGTTTTGATTTGCTAATGCAAATTTTCCCTCATTAGTCATCTTTAAAAAATGTTGCTAGTCATTCTCAAGTGTACACCTGCAGGTAAACTTCAGGATCATTTTGTGAAGTTAAAGAAGCTGTTAAAATTTAGGTCGAAGTTACATTAAATGTGGTGTAATTTAATGATTTCTTCTATCCATAATTATAAACCATAACTCAAGATTTAAAAGGCAAAGTTTTTCCAGAAGATTTGAGCATCGATTTTAGCCCACTGAGACCTGGATCAGATTCCAACCAAGAGAACTGTAAGGTAATAAAGTCTTTATTTTTTTAAGCCACTAAACTTATTATACTTTGTTACAGTAACATTTCTTTGATTACTAGTGAGTTTCTATATTTTTTTCAGCTAAGTTTTATCATAGTCATCAATTAATTATTTATTTATTGCCGCAATTGTGAATCAGATTCTGCCATTACATTCTCGGTCACTGTTATTAAACCTGTACTCTTTTTATGACTTTCTGAATATTTACTCTATCCCTGCGTATCTCACTGAACTCTCATGGTATTTGTGATAACGTTAATTCTCTTGAGTTTGCTTAGGTGGTGCATTGTTTTAATTAAAGCTAATAAATACCATTTCCTTCTCCTCTTGGTTTCCATTATCCACCTGCCTCCGTTGGTGTCATGGGCTGGCGTTCCCACCTGGTGGGACACAGTGGAGGGCGGGGGGCCCCAGTCGTCCCAGCACTGTGGGGCCCCTCGGGAAGGAGGCTGCAGAGCCGTCTGGCAATCTGCGGTACGTGTCTAGACCGGGTATCCAGTGAATGTCCTACGAGGAGAATTCTGCCTTTTTAACCACTTCAGTACCAGCGTCGACTATAGTCGTCAGCCACAGATGAACGCACACAGCGACTTTAGCCGACAGCCGTGACGTGAACGCGCACAGCCGAGCGTCGACTTTAGCCGACAGCCGACAGCTTTTATCTCTGCAGTTGCAGGGTGTACGTTCAGCTAAGAAGTGACTACGAATCTGTGACCTTTTAACGAGTCCTTAGTAGGGGTTATTATAGTTATTTTCCTAAAGCTGCCTGTAAAGTCAAACAAGCTCTCAGTGCTTTGTTTTTTTTTCTTTTTTTTTTTTTTAGAGACGGGGTCTCGCTCTTGGTCAGGCTGGTTTCGAACTCCTGACCTTGAGCTATCCACCCGCCTCGGCCTCCCAGAGTGCTAGGATTACAGGCGTGAGCCACCGCGCCCGGCCAAGCTCTCAGTGCTTTAAAGCTTTCCTCATCACACAAGAGCAAAACGGATGCGTCGTCAATGCACAGCACACACTACCGTGCGGACTGTGAGTGCCGGCTGTGGGCGACGCTTCGCGGCCGGTGAGCGCCGTACCGAAGTGGTTAAAATAGCTGGAAACTCTACCCCAGAGGCAGCTGTAGCTCTGACCAGGTCTTCTGGTCGGTCCGGCAGCATCTTCCCGGAGATGTCATTGCAGTGAGCAGCAGGGTAGGTGCCCGAGAGCCCAGGGCCAGAGTTGGAGCTGGAGCTGGTGCAACCACTGCCCGGCCCCTCTCCAGCTGCAGGACCTTGGACAAGAGGCCCGAGCTTGTGAGTTAGACCCTCTGCACCTGCAATACGGTCACAGTGAGAAAAAACCAGGTCAATAGATGCAAGGACCTGAACTGTGCTTGGTACATCATGCGTGTGTATTGAACGTGCATACATTTAACGTGTAACATATATGACATAGCATGTGAATATAACTGCATTGTATGTATGTGTAGATATAACGTATGCATGCATAGTATCGTGTAAATGTGTAGTTCGTGCATATATACGGTATCTCTATGAATATAAATGCATATATATCCTTTCTAGAAACTTAAGGAACAATTATTTTGCAGAAGAAGGAAGACACTGTCCAGGCGCTGTGGGGGCCCTGTCCAGGCTGGTGGGGTCCCAGGCCTTAGGGCAGCCAGTCACTTCAGCTGCAGGCTGCTTTTCTATTCCTCTCGCTTTTTATTTTTTTCCCTGGCATTTGTTTTCTTTTTCTACAAACGCTCCTTCTATGGTGGAGGCTGCGGGAAGGTCGGGGGCGGCTCCCCAGAGAGGATGAGTGAGAGCGTGAGGCCTGAGGGATTCAGCTGGGACGGGCTCAGCTGTCCCAGTGGGCACCGGGCGCACCGAGCACACCAGGCAGGAGCGGAAGTCCAGCCAGGAGGGAGCTGCAGTGTCCACGCTCACTGGGGGGCTGGCGGGGGCTCGGCGCACCCAGGCTCACACTGGGCCACACGCGCCACAAGGAGGACGGTGCAGACAGGTGCAGAAACAACCGCACGGCCGGATGCAGGAGAGGAGAGATGTTGTCGGCCCTGACGTAGCGCTGGACTCTTCCTGAGATGCTGCTAACACGTCTGGGATGCGGCATCCGGCTGCAAACAGTGCCTGCGTGCACTTGCACCTTTCGACAGGAAGGTAGCTCAGAGTGTGGAGACGAGTCACACGCTGAGACATAGGAATGGAAGGACTCACAGCCACCGCGAAACGCCGGACACAGGGCCCAGGACAGCGAAGCAAACCTGTAGCCAGAACGTAACCACATGGGGAAAGCTATGGTCAGGTCTCCTATTTAGAAACAAAAAACCCGAGGGTATTATTACAGTCTTCTTCTTTTTCAATCCACGGTAGCCAGAGAGACAAGTCTGGATTCTGGGGCTAGGAAACAATGACATGCATCCCTGAGGAGTGACAGACACAACACACCCCTGCGATTGGCCTGGGAAGACGTGGCACGTTTGGAAGGCGACGGGAATTCCTGGAGACACAGGAGAGAGCTGGTCTATGTGACGCTTCTCCCGTTGCCCGTCCATGCACCCTGGGCTCGCCCGCAGACTGCAGTGCCCGGGGAATTACTGAGAGCCAAAGTCGAGTCCTCTGGAAATAATCAACAATGATTCCCAGTCACATTTTAGATCATAACGCACGTCAGGTCTCCCAGTTCGACTCTGGGGCTGGCCCTGGGTGCCAGAGGCGGAGTCTGCAGGGTCCTGCCCCTCCAGTTGAGGCTGCACAATGGGACAGGAGCCCCCGGGCCACGGGAGGGACGTTCCTGCCCTCTCCCCCTGCCACTACGCAGTGGCAGTCCTCTGGGGCCTGGGCCACCGGTTCTCTGAGTCCAAATAAAGATGCGTGGGTCTCTGCAGCAGATTCATTCAATAGCCATAAAACGACTAAACTGTTATGCAGTGAGGTGAGTGTGCCTACAGCCCTCAGCGTTATTCACATACGTAAACATGTCCTCTCGGCAGCTTCTGGAACCCTTCATAGGGATCCACGGGTTTTAGGAATACACTCTCACCTGGTGTGATCCACGAGGCTGTGACCCTGAGAAGCACAGAGGTCAAAGGCACAGAGGTCAAAGCACAGAGGTCAAAGGCACAGAGGTCAAAGGCCCCTCCTGGGCGTCTTCCCTCTCCCTCCACCTGTGCCTAGAAAGGGCTTCCTGCTGCTGTTGCAATTGACCGACGGCTGTGTATTCTCCATTTTGTAAACATGCCTAGAAATCTCTAAAAAGGAGACAAAGGGACAGACTTAACAGGCATTTAAATTTAATTAATTTTATTTAGGGGTGCGTGGTGAGACAGGTACAGAAACAGGATGCTTTGCAAAGCTGCAAGAGTTGGAAGGCATAAAAACGCTGCTGAGGGAAAACACACCATGGTTGGCGGTGTGCTTATTTACGTAAAAGGTGACTAATAAAATCCCATTTGTAAAAACAGTCATAAAATCGATATCAAATAATGACAAAGGGTCCTTCCTGATTTAAAAACCCAACTCTTAGAATTGTCACTTGAATGAAATGTTGAGGTCAATGAAACCAGAAGAGACAAGGAGACAGAGAGAAACGGTCTGTGAACCAGGGAACAAAACGTGAGTCTGGCAGATTCGTATAGGAATAAAAATGAGACGCGTCTTAATCCTGGATGGATTGTGGTTTCTAGAACCTCAGTTACTGCACGTGTGAAAATTTCCAGACATGGACACATTCACAGGCACTTCGACAATATTAAGAGGATCTTATTAAAAGCCTAAAAAATGAAGGGCAGGCCCAGGTGCCCGAGACGGTGCACCTGCTAAGGTTTTGCCAGACGGGTCTCTGCTGCCCCTGGTCAGGGTTTGGGAATCCTTTATTATGCTGCTGCTGGACCACCTTCAAAAAACTAAATCTGACCTTCCTAAGCTTACTTGAAATTTTGCAGATTTAATCTTGTTTTTTGTTGTTGTTGTTTAAGAAAGAAAGAAAAGAAAAAACACAACAACAGAGAGGAATCAAGTATGTGTTTAGAAATCCATACTCACAGGGATGTCCATGGGCTCCAGGGGTGGAAGGGGCTGCCAGGGACCCTCCCCGCCCCCTCCACTCCAGGGCTCAGCTTTAAAGCAAATGTCCCCTTTCCTGTGCAAGCTGCAGACACAGCCCCAGGGCAGGGAGTGACCGCCGGCTCCCACTTGCTTCAACCCACCTAGATTTTATCCTTTCTTTGTGGCGAAGTCTGCAGACCCATTTCTCACCCCAGAAACCCCAGTAGTTTTACTCCTCCATCAGTTCTTTCCGATTAGAGATGTCCTTTTAGTCTCATGCTGAAGCTGCGTATTTAGGGGGTCTATGCAGGGCTTTCTGTTCTTTCTCTGGGTTCTCTGCTGAGCTTCACGACATATTTACATCAGGTAGGTGGGTCTAGCCCTCGTTGCTCAGCGGTTTTCAGACTTCTCACGAATATCGCTCTTTTTTGTTCACTTACTTCTGACAGTTACCCTGCATTTTCTGATAGTTGCAGTTTTTTCTGTGCATTGATGGGAACAAACTTTCCTCCTCCTTTGACCCTTGATTTGCAAATTGTATCCCCAGAGGATGAAGAGGACACAGCCAGATAGCTCCTCAGAACTGCCCCACCTCCCTTGCAGCTATGGCTTCTGGCCCTAACCCAAGGACACTTGTCCCCCCGGGGCTTTCTCTAGGTGCTGGTCTTGAACGCTGCACCCATCAGGAGATGTGGCTGAGGCTGCCTTCCTATTCCTCGTTTTTATTTCTTAGAAGGCAACACGTAGGACTGATTAACTCACCAGTGTGCCAGTAAGCTGGTTTTTTTTTTTTTACATTTTCTAAAACAAGTTCCTAAAGTTTTCACATGCATGAATTTATTTTTATTTCAGTTACAGCTTAAGCTCCCCAAACTGCCTGAAAACCAATCTATTTTGAAGGCACTCACTGGATCAATCAAAACTGCCCCAAATACCTAGCATTTTGGTATTCTCGTTCCAATCAACTTACAATATCGCATTTTAAATCAACACTGCAGATCCAGTTCATGTTCTCAATCACTAAAACACTTTCCTGTTTGGTCAATCTGACCAGCTCTGAATGGAGGGGATGGAGCACTCATTAAATTAAAGCATTTTAAAAATCTTTTCTGCATTATGTTACGTAAAGTGAGATTTCTACTAGCCTCACACTGATAAAACATGAGAATGAAAGCCTGTCCTGAGCTTAAGTATTCTGAGATATCTTTGCCTGCATCAAAAAGAAGAAACATAAATGTGTGGTGAATCTGTGTTTGTCCCGAAGTGTCCCTAAGGCTCAGAATGGGTCTCCACATGTAGCTTTAGAACCTGTGACCCTTAAAAGCAGGCTAGCGTCACTCCCGAATGCACAGTCACTGGTTAATTAATATTTCTCATTTGCAATGCAAATCAGACTTACTAAGCTGAGGATTATAATTTAAAAACAGTTACCCACATTAAGAGTCATGAAACCCACATGAAAGATGTGCTACTTTAGTATTTTTCAGAAAAGCCAGTGCAGCCTTTTTTTTTTTTAATAAAAGAGCTTTTTAATCATGTTTGAGGAATGTTTGCCCTCATCTCCACATTAGTTTTGAGACATACCTCTGTTCTATTTCCAAATCTGTGTTTAGCGTAAATCAAGAAAGAAAAGAAAGTTTAGCTTCACAATGCAATTGCAATTTATTTCTTGAAAGCTTTGCTGTCTTCACAGATTTTGAATTTGTTTAACCGTAGCTTCATCTCTCTCCCCAGCATAATAAATCTTTCAATCTAAGCACCCAATATATAGCAAACATTTTATTCAGCATCTGAGTGAGAATATTCATTTTTAGTTGCAGGATGTCAACTTTGAATAGGTCTTGTAGTCATGGAAGCAAGAGGGCCAGAAGTCTCTGTTTAAGCTCTGGGGTAGGCAGACAGCGAGTGGAAGATTGAACACAGCAAACTTACTCCAGAGCACAGAGGTTACAGCCGTGTATATGAACGGCCACACTGAACACTCTTCCAGACAAGGAGAAGCAGCAGCAACAGTCGGTATGCCTGAAAGGTCAGTGCTTGGCTGAAGCAGGAGAAGAACCAATAAATTATTTGTATGATAAAAGCAATGTGTTGCCTAGAACAAAAAGCATTGTGTTTCTTTACTAGAACAACTAATTTTTCTCATAAATAATACATGAAGCATGGCACAAAGTGTTGTTATACATGAGAACCAAAATCATCTTGCCTCCCAGCAAGCTATGGTGGAGTCAGCAAAAGGGTCCCACAGTGGCGACGGGGGCAGCCCATGGGTGGAAGGACCACCCGGCTGTGTACAAACAAATCCAGGGCCCTTTTGTCCAAATCCTCCATCCAACTTAGTGGGAAACACAAGCTACACTTCATTTAATGACTTTTATAAAGGGCCTTAAACAATAACTGATACCTTATAAATACCTAGTAAGTTGTTGCAGTGGTAATGACTTTGTTTCCACTCTTCCTGAGGATCCAACTGATAAAACAGATGAATAAATATAAGTGTATTCACAGAGATTTAAATAGCCAGTTTCAAGATGCAACAAGTACACTGATATACTGGAATTCAAGAAGTTTGGCATGTTGAGTTATGCAGTGTAGTACAAGTAGTTGTATCTCAAAGTCATATTATGGTTGGGAATTTACTGCCTGATCTAGGACAACTACAGTCACAATTTATAATCTAGGGAAGGTGAACCAGTGCAAGTGTCAACCTTAGTAATAAAGTCAACAATCAGAAAGGGCTAATTGGCTAGATCCCATGCTGTCTAAACTGCAAGGGGTTTCAGTCTAGGTCCAGTTGCTCATCACACAAAAATCCAATTATTGAGACGATGAGGATTTCCAAGGAAGAAAGGAATTTTTAATATGACAGATGTCTTGTTGGGAGAATGAGAAAAACTGCCTCAAATACTTCTCTCCAATTAAGGGATATCATGGACTTTTAAAGAAGGGGCTACATCCCTTGAGGAAGGTACTGGTGTATCTCACAAAGGGTTACATGCATGGTGGAGGATGGTGAAGCCTGGCATTAGGAAGTCTGCCCAGAGGCCTTCAGAGTCTCAACTCCTTTGTCCTGTAGAAAATCTATCATTTTATGCCAGGTGTGGTGGCTCACACCTATAATCCCAGCACTTTGGGAGGCCAAGGCAGGAGGAGGATCACTTGAGGCTAGAAGTCCATCATTTCTGGTAAACAACTCAAGTGTCAAGTAGTTAAGATAGAAGATTATAAAAAACATACAGGGGTTCATGGAGCTGGTTACAACTCCCCCCTTCTTTTTAGTTCACTCCTCAATCTTGGAGAATCAGGACATTGATCTATCTGGCTGCCTCCTGCTGAAATGGGATGAAGTTGGGGTGTGTGGAGAACAAAGGCATTGGACCTGTGACTGAGTACAGGTTGCTGAGTTGACACCTTCTTCTTGCCAAGGTAGTAAAATACATCAAAGGAAGTACCCATCCCCATCTGAGATCTCTCCCAGGAAATATTGTCCCGGTGTTACCCAGATGAAATCTGCATCCTAAAATTTCCCTACTCATTTATGAAAACACTTTTAGGCAGATGATCCAGCAGTGAGATATGTTAGTGGAAGAGGCAATAGACTGAGAGATCTTAACTACAGGCAAAGGAAAATCCCCAAAGGACAAGCTAGACATACAGGGAATATGTTCAGATGTCCCGGGGGTAGGGCTTGTGCCTCAATTACCCTTTGTCCCATAACCATTGCAAGCCCAGCTTTGCATTGTCCCTGTTCCCTAACTCTAGTTTCATTCATAAAGAGCTCCTCATCTAGGTCCCACAGAGGCCGATCTGTCAAATCCTGGAGACTATAATACACTGGGTCGGTAATCTGCATGTGACCGTAGAATGGGGGATGAGAGTCTGTAGGCAGCAAGATGCCTGGATTTAAGGCAGAGTTATATTAGGATTATCCCACCAAGTAGCCTGATATTTACTCATCCAACTTTGAGGGGCAGGAGAAGGCAGTAGGTTGGGCCGGATCATGCATTTTGCCTGCATGTTCTCACCTACCCTTTCCCAAATCCTTCCTTAGGTGCTGAGCTACAGCAAACTCCTGCCTCCCGCAAAGAACCCACCCCCAGAACTCGCTCTGTTGTGACCAGGAACACCCACTGAGAAGATTGTCACCAGTGTCACAGGGATAAGGTTCCAGGTTATCACTAAAAACCAAGAGGTCGGAATTATCATCAGCAGGAAGGAAAATCTGCCTGGTCGTGCGTGAGTCCTCTGTCTATGTAATGCCTGAGCACACAGAGTGCGGCTTGGCCAAGAGGCGAGTCCCTCCTCCACAGCCACCCTTGGCCATCATAAAACACCATGTTTGACTGCAGAACCTGCCAGTTTCAGAGCCATGCCTGGGTTGTTACACCAGTGGGCTACTTAACTTTATCAAGTTCAGTAAATACATTCATACATGATACATGTTATAAACATATATGTTATAAACATATTTATATTTTGCTTTTAAAACTGAAGGAAAAACTGTGTTCCTCCCCATCTTAGGTGGGGATTCACATTAGGCAGCCTCGATCTTTGGCCCTAACACACACACAGCACTGTCCACATGTCCCTTAGTGACCCGTCTGTGTTCCTGTCCCCGCCACACACTCTGGAGCACCTCCCCTGCCCACAGGGTGAGGTCTGAGTCTCCCTGCAGGACACCCAAGCCATGCGTATCTCTTGCCAATCCCACCCTTGGCCATCCTCTTGGACCACTCTGAGACTTCAATCCTTTAAGTTCTTTCTATGAACATGGCATCAAGGCTAGGCACAGAAAATCACAGAAATTGTTATCCACAACGCAGAACTTCCAGGCTGTCAAACTTTCTCCCTTGACACTGGATCTGACTACAGAACGTGGAAGGGCACGCAGCCCATCCTCACAGCTGACTGTGAAGGGATTTCCTCCCACAACTGCAGCGGGAAAGGGTAGGGTGGAAACCCCTCCAGCCCAGATGGTGCCCAGACAGCTGCGGGTGCAGTGCAGGGAAACACCTGACTACAAACCTTCTGGAAGGGTCCACCCGGCCCAGCTTCGGGACACACATGATCATCAACATCTGCTGGGAAAGTTCACGTTGAGTGACTGCCTTTGCAGTTTTGTGACACAGCTCTTCATAGGGCCAGAGGGTGTCGTGGCCATGGTAGGTCCCAGGGCTCCAGCCCTGGCTTTCCGCTTCCTGGACGGCAAGTCCTATTCTGCAATTTTCTGCTTTATGCTAATATTCTGATTATCAGGATTGTAACTTGAGAAACAAAAGCAATGTGGAAATGAACACTCACTTGTGTCAAAACAGACAAATAAAACTTTGGCACCCTGGAGCAGCGGCCAGCCCCTTGGCCCCCTTGGAGGGACAAGGAGGGGAAAAAAAAGGAATAACCTCGAAGAAAATCAGGTTTGAGGCACGCTATTATTGTGGCCAATTAAACAGCGCATAGCCCACATTCCGGCTAATTAGAAGTGCTCCTTATTAACTCTATGTTCAGAGTGGACCCCTGCTATTTTTGTGCCAATGGGACACAGGGTTCCTGAGCCTCGTTAGCAAGGGGGAGACTTCCACCCACTCAGAGCCACATCGGGTCTCAGCCTCTGACCACGTGGAGGCCTGCGCTGACCCAGCCCCTCACCACCAGCACGGGAGGCGAAGAGGCACAACTAGATGAAACTGATGCTGCTCTGACGGTCAATCATTGTCCCTGCGTCCGTTCAGGTCGCCAAAACAGAGCACCGTGGATCCGGCAGCCTAAACAACAGAGACGAATTCTCTCTCCGTTCTGCAAGTGCAAGATCAGGGGTTGGCAGGGCTGGTTCCTTCTGAGGCCTCTCCTTCGCTGGTAGGTGAACTTCTCATGTCAGAAGGGACACGGGCCTGCGGGCAGCTCCCGCCCACATGGAGGATGAAACCAGCGTGACCACCGGATGTTGCCAATGGCGGACGTTGCCAATGGCGGACGTCTGCAGACCCTCCGGCCGGGCTCCGTCGCCTTGGGACTAAAGGTGCTCAGGGAGGGGCAGCGGGCGGGGCCGCGGTGTCCATTCCCTTGTTGCCAGAGCTGCCTCATTCATCCGTCCACTCTTCGTGGGATCAATATTCGTGGGGTGACCCTTTCATGTAGCTACAAAAGCCCAGTTCTGTCCTAGGAGGGAACAAGCCCGGCCCAGGTGATGATGGCGGGAATCCTGGTTAGTTGCCATGGGAACCTGTTAGAAAGGCGATGCTCTGGCGCCCCGGCCGCGCTACCCAAGGAGAAACTTAGGGCTGAGGCCAGGTGTGGGCCCTCTCCTTCCTGATGGGCGGTGGCCACAGGTGGGCAGGAAGCAGACAGCAGGGCAGGTATGGTGGGTGGTCACTCCTTGGACTGGTGTTGGGGTCTCTGCAAGCAGCTTGGGGCCCCCACAGTAACCCGGCTCCGCCCGCAGCAGCCAGGGGCCACGTCCAGTTACGACGGTCTTACATTTTCAGGTGCTTGGAAAGTATCAAAGGAAGAACCCTGTTGGGTGGCATGGAGACCTGCCTGAAGCCCATGAGGGTTATCGGCACCCTGCTTGGACACCGTCCCTCTGCTTGGTGTCCGTCCCTCCACCCGGTGTCGGGCTGCTTTCTCCATACGGGGAAGAGTGGAGCCGTCCTCACAGAGAACAGGCCACCAAGAGCCGAAAACACAATCTGGCTTTTCAATATGAATTTGCCAGCCCTGGTCTAGAACACTCTCTCAGTGCCCAGACCCTTTGCGCAGGGCTCAGGAGGCGTGAACTGGGAGGATACGAGTAAATCCTTCTTTTGTGTTCATTTTGCTAAAACACAACATTTTGGCAACTTCCGTTTTGAACATCCAGTGGCTTTTGCGAGTGCCGAATGGAACAGCGACCCGTCTGCCGCGTGGAAGGAGCACCCGGGGCGTGGTCAGGAGGGGCTTTCACCGAGCAGCTGCCGCAGGAGCAAGGAGACAGAGAAGGGCAAAGGCCTGTTGTTGTCCCTAGGTGTTGTCCCTATGTATTGTCCCTGCATGGGCGTCATAAGCAGAGGGGCTTCCCTCTGGCCAGCTCAGGCTGACTGGGCCCCCTTGTATGGGCTGCTGTGTCTCTAGTGGGCCAGGGTCGTCGGTCAGTGTCCAGTAACAAATTTCAAAAGCACTTCCTGTTTAACCGTCTGTGCAGCAGGCTGGGCACTGTGGGCTTTTCCATCAGCAGCTTCTCAGCCCCCTGTGAATGTCCTGCAGCTTCCCCTCCCCTCTCCGTCCTGCGGCATCCTCCCCCTCCCCCTCGGGCTTCAGCCAGCGGGCAGGCTAGCGCTTCTTTACCCACGGGCAGGGGTGCTGGGGGCAGGCCCCAAGAAATGTGAAACAATGGCACTCTGTTCTTGTCTCAAAATAATCAGGACTCAGTCCAGGGAGTAAAAGAAAGGTGATCTTCTGAAAATAAGAAAAAGGCGGGAGCTAAGAAGAGAGCTTCTAAGGGTTTTATAGTCTACTGTCTGGAGAGGCGGGCCGGAGGGCGGAGACAGCGCCGTAATGCGTTTGTGCGCTAACTAGGTCCAGGTGCAAAGGTGAGAGACCGGCAGCTTAGAAAAACAAAGAAATAAAGAATGAAGACATTCTCCATCAAGTGCTCTGGGAAGGATATCCAGATATAGGAACATCAAAGCAAAATGTGCGCAGCGTGCATGTTGTGCAAGCTCTGTATACAATTTGCATAAATGTTTGTTTGTATATGTGTAAACTCAGGCTGCGTACAGCGGCAGCCCACGCCACAGTCCCCCCTTTTGTTTCTGGGTGGGAGGCAAGCCGGGGAGAACTGGAATAAAGGAGCCTGGGGTGTGGAGGGAGACTTTTCACCAAATCCTTTTAAAATAGTATTTTGAACTTTGAGTGAATTATTTACTCAAATAACTACATTAAAACAACTGTGGGAAATTCTATTTTGAGTGTTATTTTTTTTGGTATTGGCTTAAATCTTACAAGATCAGCTGTTTTTTAAAAAAATTTTCAAATAGAAAAGAGTTGAATGTCCACAGCACAGATCCAAACGGTCTCAGGAACGACAGTGGAATCGTGGCTCTCCGGGCGGCTGGGCGGCAGGTCAGTGGCTCCTGACTCACGCCCGGTGGGGGCAGGGAAGACCAGGAAGCAAGCCACTTAGGGTTTACACACTCATACCAAGGGGTCCTAAGCTGGTGTTGGCTACACAGAGCTCTCTTGCTCCCTGCCTTCCTACAGAACTCATTAGCCAGGTTTGAGGAGGTGAGAACAGCCAGGTACAGGGTGTGCATTTTAACTTGCTGTCATTTGGGGAAAATCTTGGGGGCCGTCGTGTTAATACCAAACCAGTTCTTAAAAAATTCCAACAGTGATGAAAACCAAACATTAGCCATGTGTCCTGGTCTCCAAATCAGGGGCTGTGATCTCATCAGAGGAGAAAGGCCTCTTCCTTGCAAAGGGACAGACTGGCCCAGAGGGTGGCTTCTTTGACCCTGCAGACAGTGGAGACAGGTGCAGCCGGGTGAGCCTGGACATTCCTCTGCAAGGCACAGCCAAGGGGAAGCCAGACTCAGCTCAGAAAGGACCACAGAACTGGGGTGGGGGAGGCTGGGGAGGGAGAGGCTGGGGGGAGAAGCTGGGGAGGGA
>VBSM01003039.1:30009583-30028238 GCA_008086735.1 Cheirogaleus medius
GGAGCTGGGGAGGGAGGAGCTGGGGAGGGAGAAGCTGGCGAGGGAGCTGGGGAGAAGGAAGGGAAAGAAGAGCCCTGAGAACCAGGAAGGAGAACTGGGACTTCCTCTGCTGCCGGCGAGCTCCCCTCCTTACTTCGACGTGAGTGGGGCGTACGGTGTGTGCACACAGAGGGCTGGGATGGTAACATACATTAAAAAGTAATAATTCATAAGTAATATAATTATATAATAAATTACATATTCTTGTATATTATATGTTATAAAATATTATAAAAATAATTTATATAATATGCGATTAACTACAATATATTTAACTATGTATAGTTATTTATTACATTCTAAATATGTAATATACTTAATATATTAACCACTATATATTATTTTAAATATATGTAATATATTTAATTATCTATAATGTAACATATTTAATTATATATAATTATATCACGTGTTAATTACGAAAGAATAATGAATACATAAACTAATTTAATTTATCTGGCACAATAAGGGGTTTTATTAAAGGAAAATATATTCTTCACAGTTCCTCAATTCGGGGACAACTTGGTAACATCTCACATTTGGCCGGCGAGAGGTAGGGAATCAGAGGAGAGAACGGCTGTTCGTTTGAATAACATTTGCTCCATGCAAATGAAATACACACAGACTCAATGTTTTAAGTATTGTCATATTCATGTTATAAAAATCTCATTTTCCCTTTTGATCTACTGGAAAAATGTCACCATGCTGAATAGTTTCATGACCTCTTCTTCTGTCAGTAAGTTGTGACAAGTGTCCACACGGTGGCACGCTCTTTCCAAATCCCACAGAAGGATGCTGAGGCACCGGGCGGGGGCAGGGGGGGAGGACAAAGTCTGTCCTGAGGGCTGGGCAGACCTGGGGTGGCGACCGGTCACCTGGAGGGCCAGCCCAGGTGCTGGGTCTGTGGACACCTAGAATGACAAGCAGACGTGGAACAGACGTGCACACGGCAGGTCCCGTGGACCTTCGGCATGTTCTCAGCAGGGCCCGGCTTCCAGCGGCCAGGAACGTGTGTTTCCAGTGCTGAACGGAACCGGCCCAGGCCTGGCTCCGACCCTGATGGCTCTGGGACAGAGGCCACCAGCTCTCCAGGACTGCGAACAACTAGAGATAACAAAAGGCCACCGTCTGCCTAGAGGACCTCCCCCGCCTGACCTTCTCGCTGGGGCCAGAGCGTTAAGAGCTCTGGCGACCTGGGAGGCCTGGCCAAATCCACGTCCCGCTCTGCCCAGCTGGGCCAGACCTTCCCGGGGAGCTGTGAGAGCCGATGTCTGCGGAGGTGGCATCATTCATTCATTCATTCATTCCACAAACTCCTAGTGAGGGCTTCACCACCCAGGAAACGAGAGCACAGAGACGGCGGGGGCCTGGGAGGCAGAGGATGGTGGTCCTCCAGGTGGGCCCGGCCTCTCCCCCACCCCACGCTGCCTCTTCCCGTGCCCCTGCTCCTGCGTGGGGTGGTGCCCCTCCAGGGAGGGCTCATGTCAGGATCCAGTGTGGATCAAACTGCTCCTGTGGGACCCTCCATGGGCGGAAGGCGTGAGCACATGCCCCTCCATTCGGCAGCAGGTGCAGAGAGAGACAGAGAGAGGTGAGGGGACAGGCTGAGTGCAGGGGCGCGGCTGTCCCAGGTGAGGGAGCAGGTCCAGATCCTGAGGCCTCTGAGCCTCCTGGGCTTGGGGTCCCAGAGGCTCCCTGATTCCCCCCAGACCCTCTCTGGGGTTGCAGAGTCTGCACCTCCAGACCTTCTCCAACGCAGGGTCCCTCCCCTAACTGCCCGCGTTCACCCTGACTCCATCCCTGGATTTCTGAGGAAGAGCCGGGGACCCTCGGGGAGAGTGAGGCGGCTGAGAGGGGGCGGTGAGGAGGGGGGAGGCAGGTGGGACACAGCCCCTGCACCTGCACAGAAGGGCCGTTGGTGGGGACGCAGGAATGCAGGCTCCGCTCTGTCCCTCTGGGTCTCCCTCTAAGGGCTGCCACCCTGAATTCCGTCCACAGACCCCCAGACATGAGGCTTAGCCCTGACTGTTTTCTGGACACATCTGGTCCCCGGGGTTGACTCTAAGGGTCGAGGGGTGGCTTCTATGCCTGTGGACCCTGGGACCCTCTGGCGCTGGGCTCAGCGCCCGGTGCTGGGGCGCTTAGTTAATAAACCACTGCTGATGGGTCACCTGACCCTGGCCAGTCCGTCTGGGCTCTCCGTGTGGCCCATCTCCAGCCTGGTGGCCCCATACACTTTTCTGCAGAGCGTCTCTCCATGAGGGTGCTCGGCGTGGTTTAGCGTAAACCCACACTCCGGCGGAGCAGCCGCCAACAAAGAGGCTGTCACCAACCTCCGAATCCCCCCAGAGGTGGCAGGTCTCGTTTCTGCTCCGGAGAACAGAAGGAACTTTCCTCCCACGGGCGCAGGACCCGAGTCGGCAGACAGGAAGGTGTGCAGGACGGCGGCTCCCCGCCGACCATCTGTCATCCGCAGTGAGTCTCACCAGCCCGGGGAGACACCCACAACTAAATCACGACGCGAGAGAGAGTGGCCGCCCGGCAAGCCTGCGGCGGCCGGAGATAGTTTTAGGAGCCTGTCAGGAAATTCTGTGGCCCCGGGCGTCCGGCGCCTTTTTATTTCCAAGCCCGTTATTGATTTTGGTATGAAGAAAATAATTTGCTACTGTTGCTTAAGGTGTCACAGAAAAAGGCCCTCCCCGCGTGTTTCCCTGGCTGACGGACCTCAGCTTCCACCTGCTCCCGACGGGGAGGGTGGCATTGGCCCCCGCGTGGAGGTGTCTGCGACTCAAAGGCACGGCCGTCCTTATGAGACATGGCACGCTAATCGAAAACACAAGTAAACCGAAAATTAAATTTAAAAGCCTATAATTTAGTATCTTCCTCGCCAGGAGTGATGGCTTTCATTTGCGCGGGATCCGAGCTGCTCAGGGTCAGCGTGGCGGGCCGTCGCCGGGCCCCTCCGAGGGCGGAGGCAGCTGATTAATCTCTCGGAACCCAGCTTTGTCTTCCGCAGCTCAGCGAGCAACTTCATTTCAGCTGATGAGTTCAAACAGGGGTCAGAACAATCCTCATTTCTGACAATCCCACGAAATGGGAATTAATTTTATGAGTTAGTGCCGCCGCGCTCAGCACCGAGCTGGAAGTCGTCGGAGAAGTTAACACGGGCAGCCGGGAGGAAACCCGTGTGCAGATGCTCCGTTCGATTAAAACCAGGGACAATATTTGTTTAGCAGCGTCCTGGGGACCCGGTGCGAGGGGGCTCCGAGGATCAGAGACACGCAAGGGGCCCTCTACCTTTGGCAAATACCAGAGGCGCTTTATTGAACTTTGGTTCTTAGGGTTTAACATGAAAAAAAAATTATAAAAGGGGACAGAGAAAGGCCCTGTGGGAAGATCAAATTATTGTGACCACAGCATTAAAAAAAATATTTAAAACTCAAAACGCAAGCCAATCACACCAGATATTGATCAAATACTATTATAACGATTATGATTATAGCACCATGTCTTAAAAATTCATCCGAACATCGGTTGCGTTGCCAGGCAACCAGGGTCCTGGAGAAGACGTGAGCAGTGGCCACGAGTGTGCGGGAGACTCTGTCCGGGCTGAACTGTGTCCTCCACATCCGCACCCGGAAGCCCCAACCCCGGCACTCAGAGTGCGACTGCACGTGGGGACAGGGCCTTTAAAGGGACGATTAAGTGAAAATGTGGCTGTTGGCATGCACTAATCCTCTAGGACTGGAGTCTTTATAGGATGAGAAAGAGAAAAAGAGGCACAAGCATGCACAGAGGGAGGACCGTGTGGGATGCAGGGAGAAGGTGACCTGCACCAGCCAGAGAGAGAGGCCTCGGGGAGAACCGGCCCTGCCAACGCCTTGAGCTTGGATGTCCAGCCTGCAGCACTGTAGAGAGTAAATTTCTGTTGTTGCAGCCACCGAGAGTGCGGGACTTTGTCCCGGCAGCCCGAGCAGGTGATACAGGCTCCTTGGTTACAAAGCAGACTCCCCTAGAACCTCTCCCCATCGCTGTTCTTTAAGAAGTAAAAATAAAACATCCTCCAACGTGAGGATCTGGCCCAATCCCGGGGAGCTCTTCTCCATGGACATTCAAATCTCACCTCAGAAGCGTCCCATCTCTCTGGACTCACCTCAGAAGCGTCCCATCTCTCTGGACTCCGGAGTCCCCACTTGCTACAACAAGCCCAGCAGTCAGAGATGCTTCTGAAGCCAGGGCCTGGGGTTTATTCCAAGTACGTGAATTCTGAGCGACTTGATCATCCTGTGCTCAGCCCTGATCCCACTGTCCCTTCCAGGCCCTGAGTCACCTGCCCTCACGGCTCTGCCCTGCTCCCAGCGTCCCCAGGGCCAGACAGGGCCACTTGGGCAACAGAACCCCGAACCAGACAGAGAGACTGTGTGGTTGCAGGAGCCGGTCAGAGTAGGTCCCGGTTCACACCCGGTGGGCCCAGAGACGCCCTCCCTCTCCCCAGTGCAAGTTTCCCTCGGTATCCCACTAGCTTCTCCATACCTGGAGGAATTATTGAGCAGACCAGTGTGCAGGTTATAACTGATCTCTTATCTGTGGTGCAGGCAGCTGGCTTGATATCTCAAAATGAAAAGAAGTTTGGATAATAGAGACGACCCACTCTAGAGAACTTTGACTACCCACTCTAGAGAGCTAGAACTGCCAGCTCTAGAAAATTGTGAGTTCCTGCTCTAGAGAATCAAGACTGACCACTCTGCAGAACTGGGACTACCCACTCCCCAGAACTGAGGGTCTCCCCTGTAGAAACCTGGGACCACCTGCTATGGAGAACTGGAGCTGCCTGCTCTGGAGAACCAGGACCACAGGGGCCGTATGGCCCGTGTTCATTTCTCAGCAATGATATTGTGTGTGTGTGCATGCATGTGTGCACGCCTGTTTGTGCATGTGCATGTATGTGTGCACCAGAGTACATGCACTTGTGTGCATATGCACATGCACACACATGCACGCATGCGTGTTCCCTGAATCACAGCTTCATCCGGATGCAGGTGGACCACTGCCCTAATAACTTTTGGATCAAAACCAGTTGGTTTTTAAACAGGTACAACACATGTCACATCATGTTGTCCGTGTTTATGTTTTCATCTGTCTTTCTCCCGTGGCGTGGAAGCCCGTGTGTGCAGCACAGGAAAAGGTAGGGCGAAAATGTCTCCCACTTGTATTGAGTAGCAAAGTCTGAAGATCAAACAAGCTTCAGGAAGCCGAGACCCAGTCGCAACGCGCTGCCGACTGTGCTTATTAGCTCTAAGTTATTTGCTGTGGCATTTTCATTTTGATATCTTCTAATTTATAGGGAAACCCACAGCATCTATATGGATGTTCAGACACACTGCGGTATAATAAACACTGAGCACAACACCATGATGAGACAGGTGCTGAGTGCAGATGCCAAGATCGCGCCATTCTCCAGACGACCCGAGCCTGTCACCTCCCACAGGGGTGTGGGTGGGAGGCTCCTGCCCCTGGCGGGCTCCAGGCACCTCCGGGGGCCCGTGTGTGGCTCTTCCCTCTTCTTCTTCACTCTCCGCAGTTCTGATCAAGGCCCCAAGGACAGGGGGTTCCCTTCCTGCCGAGATGTGAGACTGAGCGTCCCGTCTGCCGCGGGTATAAAGGCTGCTTTCCCTCCCGAGAGCAGAGCGCAGACTGGACGCTTTCCAGCTCCGCTAATTGCATTCCAGCGCACGGAGCCTCGGTCGCAGCGTCAGTGGGATACTGTGTCCCTTCCTCTATTAAGCAGCTTAAACAGCGTCTCCCAACCCCCAAAATGGTTTGATTTCAGGGCAGGTAAAGTGACTCTTCCAGAGCATAGTTCTTCGTTGCCCTGTAAGGAGTTTGGGCAGACAGGGAATAATTTAGCACAAAGGCTCTGATATCCTCAAAAATAAAAAAAAAATAAAATAAAAAAAAGAATAAGAAATGTGTCTGCAAAAAGGGTAACACGATCACCCTTTAATATTTAGGATCAACTGGGAAAATTAGCCCAAATCCGTGAACCCGAGCTCTAAATAAATTAAGCAGGTGTGAAGGAAAAGTTGTCAGAGGAAAATGAGACTTTAACACGCTGGGAATCCCGGGCTCACCGCCGGCCCCGCGGTGGCCTGTTCGCTGCCCGCCGAGACAGCGCCACCAGAGTAAGACGCGTCCCCGGCACCCACAGGATAGCAGCGGAAACAGAAGCCCTTTAAAACCACGTTTCCGTCGAGGAACAGAGCAAAGGTCTGTCCTCCATCCTGTGCTATCCTCCCTGCTCTCCAGCGCCCCCCGACCCCAGATCCTTCCCACCCTGGGGCTTCCGTTTCAATTCTCTCACTCAGTCGTTCCTTGCCACGTCCATTTTGTTTTATTTATTTATTTTTTATTTCAGCATATTACAGGGGTACAAATGTTTAGGTTTACATATATTGCCTTTGCCCCACCTGAGTCGGAGCTTCAATGTTACTACTATGTGTGCACTTAAGTGTTGATCAGTTGATACCAACTTGATGGAGAGTCCATGTGGAGCTTGTTTTTCCATTCTTGGGATACTTCACTCAGCGGAATGGGTTCGAGCTCCATCCAGGATAATACAAGAGGTGCTAGATCACCACTGTTTTTTGTGGCTGAGTGGAACTCCATGGTATACATATACCACATTTTATTAATCCACTCATGTATTGATGGGCACTTGGGTTGTTTCCACATCTTTGCAATTGTGAATCGTGCTGCTATAAACATTCTATTACATGTCTTTTTTTTCCTTTCGGTAGACGCCCAGTAATGTCCATTTTAAAGCAGGGGAAGCGACGCCCACAGCTGATGTTGATCGAGGGCCATGTGCTCAATGAGCTCCCGCACAGCATTGTACAGATGAGGAAACTGAGGCGCAGTGGCTTAGCGCCCATGAGGACTGCAGCTGGGATTCAAGGCCAGGGACTCTCATCTAGAGCTCATGTCTTTAAGCACTAAGGAATGGTTTTCTCCCCTAGAAATGGGATTGATTTCCTTTACCTGAAATGACCAGTATGTGCACTTCACTTTCCACACTCTTGTTACTTCTGGTTTTGAATCTGGTTGTAGAAGCATCTGAGGTTTATATTTTTCAATATTTCTGCAGTGTTGAGGGGCTGAGGACAAACATTGAAGGAAGGCACACACACACACACACACTCCACACACCACAGCAAGTCTGCATCACAAGAATGCAAAACATTGTAATGAAACTCCACTGACATGTGCCCAAAGGTCCCGGCCCACAGAAGCGGGGCAGGCTGTCTCCAGCATCAATGCCACAACAGCAAGCGAGTGGGCATGTCTACACTGCTGAAGTGCACAGACTTTGGTGCATTTTAATACGCCATTTGTGTGTAAGTCAGCTCGCCTCCTTGTCGGTGGTTCTCAGCACTAACTGGCCCCTTGGAACTAACTCTGTGTGCTCAGAAATCAAAAAGTTACAATTTCTTGAAAGAGAGTCCCTAATCGGTGTTTTTTTTCAGTATTCACCTTCTTCCAATAGGCATTAATTACTGAGCTTTTCTAGAACTGAAACACATGTATCACTGGAGAGATTTGTCCTAAACTGGCAATATAGGAAAAGGCATGTGGTTTATTTTCTCTTCCACCTGGAGAGATTCACACCAGGCAGAGGCAGAAGAGACAGGGTTCTGCCTCAGCCCCCTCACCTCCCTGGCTCCCCGCAGGTGCCCTCTCTCTCCAGGCTTTGGGTCCGAGCTGTTCCCGGCCTTGGGCAAGCTGTCTGTCCTCTCCCCTGCCCACAGGGTCCGAGGTCACCCTGCAGCAGCCTGTCCCAGTGCTGGGGAGGAAGCTCGTTGTTCCCCTGTGAATCACAGTCCTGCATGGGAACTCCCAGCCCCCTGCTCTGTACTGGACACTTCTAGACAGCAGGGGTCGTGGGCTATTTCCCCCACACCCCGAGACCTAAAGAGCACAGGGAGGGTGCAGGATCACATGATGGTGTCACTGAAATCTCGCCTGCGTCTTAGAGCAGTGAGTATTCCGACACGCAAGGACACACGGTGTGTCCCGGGAGAAGGCACGTGGCCAGCTCTAGTTCTTGTCTTGTCCCGTGGAGGACTCTGCTCCTCTTGTCACGATCCGGGGCGTGGGGGTCACTCCAGTGGAAGGGGGAGCAGCAGCCAGCCCCCCCAGGCCTGCGGGGCACCCCAGTGCTGCTCTTGCCTCCAGGAAAAAGGGAGAAACCTACTGATGATGGCACCTTCATGACCTTCTCAGAAAGCTGAGTATTGTCAGAGATCATCTCCTTCTTTTAGTTTTTGGGACCGCGAAGTGCTCTTTCTTTCTGAAAAACTGCCTGTAATAAATGTTCTTTTAAAGTCATGTTTTTGCTAGACAAAATCAGAGGATGTCAATACCATTTGGACTCCTAGATTAATTTTTTAGATGTAGCTTATCATGACACTCAGGGATTTCTTCTGCTGTGGAGGTTGTTCTCTAACACTATCCCATAGTTAACGGAATGAGAAGGATCAAAACAGTGCATCTCAGTTTTTGTGGACATACCTGTTGTGTTTTAAGGTGAGAGGACCTGTGGGTGTCCAGGAGCTTGGAGTCGGGGAACAGAGGTGGCAATTGGTGAAACTCTTCCCTCTAGAGCAGTCTCCGGAGCATCTCCTCCCAAATAAGCCCAGTACAGAAAAGACCCACCTTCCCACAACGTATAGACAGGAGCAAAGTAAATTTAAAATATTTTTTCTTTTCTTTTATTTTTGGCCCCCACTGGGTCCACCTCCCTAAGTGAATACTCAGATGCCTGTGCCCGGGGCCATTGCTGTCAGTGGGTGACAGTGAAATTATTCCAGCCCCGGGCACTTTTTATTTACATAATTGTTCTTTGGGCGATTGCTCCACCTTTCAGCAGAAACCCCGGCTCTTCCACTGACATCGTTCTCGAACTCCCACGTCCCTCCGTGGCTCATATCCCTGCAAAATAATTATGAGCTTTGATATGTAAGAAATCATTACCCACTGATTTAGATAATGAAATAATACAAACTGCAGCAAGATGTTCTATGATTCTTACATACTTCCTGCTGTCTCTAACATCATTTAATGATTTTTTGATTTTCGTTGGAAAGTTAAAAAAAAATACTTCACATTTGAAACACAGCAGAGACATCAATGCTGGGAAGCACAGAAGGCATTTTATCTTATTTTCTGTGTGGCGGTGAAGCAAATTTAAAAAGAGAAAAATCTTCAAAGCCACTCTGCAATCGTTGCTGGTTTTAACGAGAATAAGGCCCCTTTGAGAGCAAGTCCGTCCCGTTTGCCAAGTTGGTCCCTCGACTTCTGTTGCGTGAAGCCAGTCGGATTGTTTTTGGAGGAGTGATCGCCTTCATCAACTCAGCTTTCTAGGGCCGTTTCTTATCATCAGAATATGTGTAAATAATAACTTGGATCTGCATATCAGGAAGGGAATAAAGTAACCATTAAATACCCTTGACATAATGTGATATTGTATATTATATATTTCATAGATAAAGGTGCTTCTTACATTTTTAACATATTTTCTTCTAATGGTAAAAGTAACTCAGCTTTATTGTAAAAAGTCACATACTCCTGAAATGCATAGGAAGAAAGTAAAAGGTATCCGTTAAACTATCGGGGAGGGAAACTTTCCATCTACCCTCTTGGGTTCAGTGCCCAGAGGCCTGCAAATTTAACTGACAAAAACCAAACTGAAATAGCCGAAAAGGAATACAAATTGTTAATATTTTAAGCACAGAAGAGTTCATGGAAAAGAAGCAAAGCTCAAAGAAGCGGTGAGAGTCAGGAGCTCACACACCATTTAACAAAGGAAGGGGGTCTGGGCGTCCATGGATGAAAATCCCGGGAAAGTGTGGAGGAAATCCATGGTGGAGGCCAGCGAAGGGTGAGTGTTGTCCTAGTAAGGTTTGTGGGTGCAAACGCGCCCCGGCCTCCAGCGGTGACAGTCACTCTCCTCCCCTGCTGCGAGAGGCCGGCACCCTCACACAGGGGTGTCCTCCTCTCAGGCAGCAAAGGAGAGGAGAGAACTCTTCCTGCGTCTGTGGGCTCGCCACTGCCGTCAGCACAAACTGACCCTGGTGCCAACGTGGCGAGTCTGGGCTGCACTCTGCTTCCCGTCAGTCCCACGTCCCGTGGATGGCCTCTGCTGAAATCCACCCCTTAAAGAAAAAACAACACACAGTGTCTTTGCAGACATGGTGTTTCTAATGCTCCCAAAACGGGAGCATTCTTATTTTCTGTCGAGCGTATACGTTGCTACTGTGTAACAAATGACTCAGACGCATTTAGAGGCTGGTAACAGATAAACATTAAGTAACGATTTGTTAGTTCTCTTCGGGTCAGCTGGGCAGTTCTTTCCTCTGGCCTGGTGTGGCTGATGTCCCCGCTCAGTGGGCAGGGTGACCAGGCCCTGTGGATACTCTGCGGTGACCACATCCGCACATCAGGTTGTTCCCAGAGCCTGAGCTGTGTGGACGCTGCTCCTCTGCTCCACGCGGCGTCTGACCTGCAGTGAGCTGCCCCAGGGGGCTCCACGCAGCCGCCACAGGGCGTGAGAGCCCAGGGTGCTGGCCCTTCCCACGCTCCTTCTGCCTGGAGCACGGTCCCCGTGTCAAAGAACGCTCCCCGCTGGAATCACGGTTGGGGGACTACCCAAGTTTGTACATACTGAGAGGCACAGGGCGGTGGGACCTTGATCGCAATCTAATATAAGACCCTTCTTTTAATTTTCCTGTACTTGAAAGGAGTAAAAGGAGCCCTGCAGGTCATGTCCTCAATGTTCTCTTTCCTTGGCAACCACTTGGAGGCACACCCAAGGGCCCTGGCCCGTGGTTCCCAGCCTCCCTCTCCACGCCCACCCTGCGGCAGCCAGACGACCTCCCGGTCCACAGCCAGCTGATCCTCCGGCTCCAGTGACCCACAACTGCCGTCACCCCCGCGGCCTCACCCCTCCCTGAAACTCCCCCATGCCGATGCAGACGAGTCCCTCTGGTTGACTTCCTTCCTTCCCCATCTCATCGATGACAGCACTTCCATCATCCCATTCCAGTGTCTCCAACTCTTCGTGTGTCTCTTCCCTGCATAACGAAAGTCTCCGAACTACAATCACTTTAGTGATTTTCATTCTCTTCTTCACCACCTGCTGGGGAAGCTCACCCAGTGTAGACTGCCCACCCTCCCAGGGGCACTGCAGCCCCTCACCCTGGTCTCCATGTGCTACCCTCGGTCCCTGTAAAACGCCTGCCGTGCCCCGACCTGAGAGAACTCAGCTGCCAGGAGTGAATCCTTTCAACCTCCTACTCCTTATCTGAATGTGCATTTATCAAAATACACACCTTCTCTCTCGTCCCTCCTTCCTGTTCCGGTGAAGCCCCTTCCTCACCCTGGACACTGCATGCTCTTACCCACTCTCCATGTCACATTGGAATGGTGAGCTTGCCCTCCCTGGCTGTCCACAGGGGATGTCCACGTGTGTGTCCACATGTGTGTCCACGTGTGGGCGTGCCTCCTCCTTGCTGTTCTCTGCTCCATCACCTCTGCTGCTCACAAACAAGCTCAACTGTGTTGCATCTTAAAAACAATGACAATCAAATCAAATGCAACGACAAAATCCGCTCCAACCCCTTTTCTCTTTCCAAATACCTATAAATAGCATGTTTTTTGGTTCCATTTTCTCACCACTCATTCATTTTTAAATTTGAAAGATAAATGCATACACATTAATATGAAGTGTGCTATCTTATAGTGAACATTGAACAAGTTGATAAATTTGCATCTTTGTGTTTGCCCTATAACCATCACCCCGATCAATAATAGATGAAACACTTTTTTTGTTTTATTTTGTTTTGTTTTTGAGACAGAGTCTCACTCTGTTGTCTGGGCTACAGTGCTGTGGCATCAGCCTAGCTCACAGCAACCTCAAACTCCTGGGCTCAAGCAATCCTCCTGCCTCAGCCTCCTGAGTAGCTAGGACTGCAGGCATGCGCCACCATGCCCAGCTAATTTTTTCTATATATATTTTTAGTTATCCAGATAATTTCTTTCTATTTTTAGTAGAGACGGGGTCTCGCTCTTGCTCAGGCTGGTTTCCAACTCCTGACCTTGAGCAATCCACATGCTTTGACCTCCCAGAGTGCTAGGATTACAGGCATGAGCCACCATGCCCAGCCCAGTCTTTGCAATTTAAATGGATTGTGTAATCCATTTACCTTTAGTATAATAACTTATATATTTGGATCTGAGTTGTCAATCTGGATATTTGTTTCCAGCTTGTTCTGTCTGTTCTTCACTCTTTTATTATTCTTTGCTTTCTTTTGGCTTAATTATTTCTTCATTGATTATTTATATTTCATAAACACTTTAGTTATACTTTTTAAACATTCTTTTTGTATTCACCCCAGACATGATGTGCATTTTTGAGTTATTGATGTTTACCTTAAATAAATATGAATACTATTTTTTGAGCTTTGAAAAAAATTTTACAACAGTTTAAGTTTACTTACTGTCTCCCAGCTCAGGTGCTATTTTTGTCATATATTTTAAAGCTGCATATATTCTAAACTCCTTGGGCTACAGTAATCTGTTTTTGCTTTATGCAGTTAATGTTTTCTCACAAATTTACCTTTTCTGGTGCACTTTAGTCCTTTCTGTAGTTGCTAGCTTCCATGTAGTATCATTGCTGTTTAGCCTAAAGAACATCCTGTAATATTTGCTATGGTGTAAGTTTGCTGGGAATAAATTCTAGATTGTCCAACCCTTACCCCCAACTTTTTAAAATTCTATTGTCTTTTGGCTTCCATAATTTCTGTTCAAAAGTCAGCTGTAAGTCTAATTTCTGCTCCTTTGTATGTAGTGTTTCCCTTTTCTTTAGCATCCTTTAGGATATTTTATTTATCTTTGTGTATGAAGAAATTTTATGGTGATTGATTAGTTGTATGTTTGTTTTGTTCCATTGTGTTTTGGTTTTGTTGCCTTGAGTTCACTAGGCTTCTACAGTTAGTAGGTTTTTGTCTTCTTTTATCAGTTTTGGAAAATGCTCAGTCATTATCTGTAATTATCAAACTACAGATATATTACAGAAAATGTTCAATCATTATCTGTTCAAATATTGCTTCTCTCCATTTCCTCTTTCTTCTGGACACAATTGTACTTATGTGACATTATTTGACCATGGCCTATGTGTTTATTTCACATTTCTTCCTCTTCTTCTTCTTCTTCCTCCTCTTCTTATTCTTCTCCTTCTCCTTATTCCTCTTCCTCTTCCTCCTCCTCTTCTTCTTCTTCTTCTTCTTCTTCTTCCTCTTCTTCTTCTCCTTCTACTTATTCCTCTTCCTCCTCCTCCTCCTCTTCTTCTTCTTCTTCTTCTTCTTTTTCCTCTCCTCCTCCTCCTTCTTCTTCTTCTTCTTCTTCTTCTTCTTCTTCTTCTTCTTTCTCTCTCTCTCTCTCTCTCTCTCTCTCTCTCTCTCTCTCTCTCCTCATTTGGACAATTTCTACTGACCTGCCTTTGAATTCATTAATCCTTTATTTTCCTGTATCCAGTATTTTGTGGGTACTTATTGGCAGAACTCAAGCCACACATCTTTCTCTTATTTGCAAGAGAATTTAGGCAAGCAAACTAGCATGAAATAAAGCGTTATCCAAACATAGAAAGAGGTCCATATGTTGGGGAGGGCTAAACCTAATGGCAGAGATCCCCTATGCATTTAATATAATAAGGCATATTAGCCTGGTTACTGTATCCCTCAGTCTTTAGTTGTATTTGTTCTAGTTTTTTTCTTGTGTTTTTTTATATTAATAACACGTCTTTAATTTGTATAAATGTCTTTTATTTTTCTCTTAAGTTTGTCCTGGAGTCCTGCCAAATCATCAACTTCCTTCTTCTGGCATCGTATAGTCTTCCTTTTGAACATTTATATTTATTCTCTGAGCTCATTTTTGGATAGCTGATATTGTCCGTAATTTCCTTGAGATTGTGGAGAACTAATTGTCTAGACTCTCTGGATTTTTTTTTAATGTACGCTATTCATTTACTTTTTGCTTATGTTACTTTTCATCTTTTATTTCTACATTCTTTGAGCCAGATTCCTTTTTGTTTCTTTTGGGATCATTGCTCATTTTTATGGTGCCAGCGATCTGTCAAGAAAAGAGAAGAGAAAAATGAGTGGAAGTTATCTGGAAAAATATTTCGCTTCTAATAGGGCTTAAGGTCTCAAACAAATCTTGACAAATCTAGTAATTATTTTATCCAAGGAACACCATTTCCTCTAATTTCCAGGGATTCCTGCAGAATCTTAGGGTCACAAGCTCTTCACATGGTCAGCAAGCCTTTGCTGCCACTTCCAGCCTCATTCCGCTTCACCCCCAAACCTCAGTACGCTGCAAGGAAGCCAAAACAGGGTGATGGAAATGGCGTATAAGAATCATTTTCTCTGCAGCCTGCTCCCCGATGAGATTACTTAGTATTGGGCTATGTTTGCTCTTCTGTGGTCCAACCACAACCCAAACCTCACTGCACTTAAAAGAAAAAAGCAAAACATTTTTGGCATAGTCGTCACATATGTATCATTTTTGAGGATTTGACGCATTTTCACAGGACTTGACACATTTTCTTCCTGGTTTATAGTTGGTTGTTGTAAAATTTCCTCTCTTTTATTGAAGATGGCATTTCTCTTGTTAAAAATATTATTTTCCCTTTGTTTCGATAGAGGAGAGATGTATTGGCCACCAAGCTCGTATTTTGCTTTCACTTATATGTTCTTCAACAAACTGCCTTCAGCACCAATTCGTAGCCCCCCACAGAAACTATTCCGGAAAAATGCATGGACACAAGCTACTCTATTCTTCTCACTGCTTCCTGCGAGATTTCAAAACTGCAAATCCGATCACTACCATGCTTAAAATGTTAAGACATTTCCTGCCACAGAACAGGCACTCAGTAAAGGCTATTGTGGACTGTCTGAATTACAAGACGGTATCAGGAAGGAGCCTATTTATCCCCCCAGACCGTGGAGCATGCCTGAAGCTTCCCAGGGAGGACGCTTCCACATCTGCCCCGGCTCTGAGTCTCTGTGTTTGAGTGTTTTTCACAAATGTTGAGATCTCCACACTCAGCTCTAGGAGTAGGCAGAGAGGCCAGGACACAAGGCAAAGACACAGTCAAGGAAAGGGCAGAGACAGAGGTAGAGGCAGCTGCCCACCCAGTGCCGTGGGAGTGATTTCTGCACGTCACGGCTGAGGACCCTTCATGGGGAGGACACAATTGCTCTCCAAGACTCAGCTTGGGATGGAAACCACAAAACAGAGGTGGCATTTTAGGAATCCCTAATAAAATTGTAGCGGCACTTTTCCTTTCCACCCCAATGCTCAGTATCAAGTCATATAGGTAAAACATGTACAAATAAATGTTGTAGCCTGCAAGTAAAATACACTTGAAAAACTTGAGTGTGGTTGAACACTGTGCAGGTGAGAGCCGTGCTCCCCATCGGCGGCCCTCAGGATGAGCATCGGTACCTGTTCCTGCACAGTGGCCCGAAGGACGGGTGTGCCTGGGCTTGTTTCAGAACAAATGCATTAGACACTTTCCCTTGTATTAAAAAATGATGGAGACAGGAGTCCTTCCCGGGACCCTGTGAAAGCCCAAACCATTTAAAATTATTCATCTACTCTCTTACTCATCTTTCATGTTCAGAACAGCCGTGTCTTCAGCGTGGACATAGAGCAGAAAGCCACTGAGTCACCAGCCTAATTCCAACAAGTGTCCTCTTAAGAATTTTGATTAGATAAGTACATTCCAGATAATAATTCCTTGAGCATGTGATAGACATAGTGACTTCCTTTTAAGTTATCTCTGAGCTACAATATGGAAGTATCTCTGCATTTTGGTGTCAGAATCTGTGAAGCTGTTCATATTTTCCTCCTCTTCTTAGCTGGTCCCCATCACCTGCAAGAGAAAATTTACATGGGTTTGTTTGGAGGATTGTAGTGTTTGGGGAGGAGGGGAAGCACCTTCTGAGATCTGCGGCACTTTCTCAGAAGGAACGCACGGGTTCCCGCACAGCCAATGCTGATTCTGAGAGGGATCCACAGGGTCCTAAGGAAGGACCTTGGTGTAAGTTGGGAAAGGGAAATAAGAACACAGGACATTTTACTCTTGTTTTGGCTGTGCCTTTGGTCCTAATCTTGGGTATGTAATTGTTGTACAAACCGCTGGATTGTAAATCTCTCAACTTGCGTTCTTTTCTCATAATCCCACACAGTTGAACAGTTTAACGCAAAGCTTTTCACGGGTACTCACTTGAGCCCCCCGACACACACACACACACACACTCACACACACACACACACCCCGCAAGGTGGCGGAGGAATGGACAGAAACTGTTGGTTTTGGCTTTAACTCCTGGATGGTGCCCAGGGCAAGGCCCCCAGCACCTCGTGCACCAGCTCCCTGTCTGTAAACCGGAGTCTCGCCTTCCAAATCCGCCTGCTGCAGGGGTGGGGAGCGGGAACAGGAGCTTCCCCCGCAGACTGAGCAGACACCTCTGTAACCTCTGCAGTGCTGGTGGTCTGCTGCGACCCACGCGGCAGCGTTGCCGGTTAAAGAACGCGAAGGTTGAAACTCTTTTACTACTGCGTCTCGCAGTGTTCCAAGTCCATTCTCTTAAACTGGTTTAAATTCCCCAGAATCGTGGAGCACCGAATCGCAGCTTTGGTTTTCACTTGGTTTCATTTTGCAAAGCCCCCTAAACAAGTGCAAATGCCTCCTGACTTGCCCTATTTACCCCATTTCAGCTCTTTGGTGCTGACAGAGCCAACATTGGCCCAGACACGTTACTGAGACTCGGCCTTTGAAGGCTGGACGCCTGAAGGGGAAGCTTCCGGCACTTGGCGTCGCCGAGCCCCTCTCTGCGGAGGGCTGGCGCACAGCCTGCGCGGACGTCGCGAGGAGCCTGCTGCTGAGCCAGGGCGACAGCCCTCTCGGCTGGCTCTCTCACCTTTCTGGGCATTGATTTGTCATTAAACGGTTTTGGTGGAAAGACCAGACCATGAGTACCTGCAGTCCTCACCTGTGGCCTCCCCGCGCCAGGTGACAAACGGACAACAGTCAGACTTCTCAGTGGCAGAGAGAAGCGGAACTCGGTGGTTGGGTTTCTGCCCAGTTGTTTCACGTGCAGTAACTGCGTAAGCGTGAGGGACGCGAGGAAATGATGCTAAAGCAGAGCCACGGCGTCTGCAGTCGCTGCCCCAACCTCCCGTCGTCTTACGGCCCCACATTCAGTTTGGCAGAAAATGTAGATGTTCCTACTGTGAAAACAAAAACTTTTCTAAACAAAAGTTTGGCTAAACAAAAACTTGGCTAAAAACTTTTAGCCAAGAAAAGAACATTTATATATTTTGTAGCTTTGCGCTTTTAAATTTATCATTTGCAGTCAGCTTTAAAGACAAAAATGAGGCAGTACTCTACAGAGTCTACCTCATTGCTGCAGGTTAAAATATAAACAAAAAACATAAATCTGTAACTAGCTGAATATAGTAAGTGGTAAGTATACTTTGACACTGATGAGTATATATTGAATGAACACGAGAATAACACATTTAAAAACTCCCATAATATTAATTGCAAAAGACTTATTGCCCTGAATAAAGACATATAAAGTTAAGAATCCCATCAATCATTTAAATTACCATAGTGCTCTGAGCCATCTTTTTGCTATAACAATAAAATAACAAAAATAAACAATTTCATCAGCAGCAAAAATTTTATACTAATTATTCTTAATTAAAACACACACACACACACACACACATCATGCATCTGCACGTGCCCACGAAATCACATTGTCAACTTACAGCTCTGCTGTAGCCCGGGCAGCTCCAGGCAGCCGGGGTGCTGGCGAGGACATGGAGACCATTCCGGAAGGCGGCCGCCAGACAGCAGCGTCGCCCCTCACAGCAGCCCAGGGAGAGCACCCGTTCCCCCTGCGCCCTAGATTTCCTCCCTAGACATCCTCCCAAGGAGTAGAACAAAGAGACTACGTGAAAATGCATCATCACATTGGTTACCTGCCCTGGCTTTAGGCTCAAGTCAATCCTTTTATACTTAACCTGAGTTCTTCCCTTTGTCCCTGCGGCACACGGCACTCATCGCCCTCTTCCCTGAACTTGCTCCGGGTGGAGTTAATCCGTCCATGTCTGACCTCATTCCCACAGCTCGACACACGTCCATTCGGGCTTCCACGGTGCAGCCCCGCACCCGAAAGGGGGCAGCGCACAGAGGTGCAAGTCTGGGCTCCAGAAGCCGAGTGCTTGAGTTCGTATCTCAATTCGTCTAACTCCAGGTGGGTTACTTGTATGTGTACTGGTCATGATAACATACCGACCTCACTGAGTCTGTCTTAAATAGATGCGGGAATAATATAATAAGTACTCAAACAAGTATTGATGGTTATTTTGACAGCTCAAAAACCTTCCGAATGGCAGTACATTGAGGTAAGCTTTGACATTCAAAGATGAGCAGGAATGATTTCTAAGAGAAGAGTAAATTGCTAGGGATAAAAACTCTGGCCGG